>JAMKCH010050225.1:0-10980 GCA_023653785.1 Ophioderma brevispina
GGGTAATCAATTGCCTGTGATGTCTGCATTCTTGATGGTTTTTGACCAAACTTGAGCCATTGATGCAGTGTGGGATCCCTCGTTAGGTGAGGTTGGGGTTACATACCAAGGCTAAAGGTCAAGTGTGGTTGGGTTGTCAGAATGTCGGCTTAAAATGAAATGTTTTTCCTTAACTAAATGTTAAAGGTCAGACGGTAAGGTTGAGGGTCATTTGAGTGTAAGTTGTGAGATGGTTGAGAATGTAAAATTGCCCTTAACTGTAAAGGGAAAGTTCAATTGGAACCACACTTGGTTTGTGGAGACCACATGCAATTTTCATTTGTTTGTGAGGTCTAAGGTCAAAAGTCAAGGTCGTTGGCCATATGAGGCCTCGTATTTGGAACCGCAATGGAAGGCGACGTATGCGGTCCGGGGACCGGTGTATTTTTTTGGCTTGGTAGCTGCTGTTGTAAAATCCCCCGATGGGTGGATGAGAATGTCACACAATATTTGACAAATTATAATTTTATACATTGTTTACTAAGGAAAGCAGTGTGCCAACTTTCTTTAAGCCACTATCAGTAATTTCTTCAATATGTGTATAAATTACGCAGTGCTCGATTTACAAAATAAATTTTACATGCACCGGTGTATGTGGAACAAAAATTTTACATGCACAAAATCAATGTTGCGTGCACACATGATAATAAAATTTAACTCAGCAGTACAACTGATCAGTTGTACTGCTATGTCATTCATTCAATATATCAACTAGAACCATTCTATTTGATATTACTTTGTGTCCAAGGAGTTAAAATTGACTAACTTTGGTTCTGCCAGGCTACATGCACAGTGTGCATGTGGGTTTTCAGAGCTACATGCACAGAAGAAAATCCACATGCATCTGTGCATGTGTTCACCCAAGTAACTCGAGCACTGAAATTACGCCACATATGTAATTTTTTGCACTGTGGATGGCGTCTTGAGGCCATTTTTTTTTAAAAAATTGCTCTATGGGCTATGGTCAGTGTTTCACTTGAATAGTGACGTGGGGTGTTGATGTGACCCAGCACTAGCTTTTTATTGATGAGATGGGCATTTTCAATTTGGAAAAAATTGCTGTTGGTGGCTTAGGATATAGTAACAGTTTTGTAATTGAGAAGTATGGTGGGGTGTTCATGCGAGTGGGAATACATGTATATAAAAAAAATTATATTGTGCCACCTCCCAATGAATTTTGGCAGTCCTTGTAGGAATAAACAACATTTTGAAGTATGCTGTGGTGGCAGAATATTAAATCCACCCACTTGAAGCTAGTATCTTGATATTTGGGGAAAAAAGACTGCTTATGGCTTTACTGTGGGACTCTTTTCAGGTCTTATAATGAATCTCACAAGTATATTATAACCATTGTACTCTCACTTTATTGAACAACCAGTAGTGTATTTTCATTCAACACTTGTTATGGTCACATAAAGAAAACTATTTGTATATGGGTATACATTTATACAGACTTGTATGTGTGGATATATTTACAGGTATGAATTTGTACATGCATGTAGATGTTGCCCAGTTTATATATTTTATTATTATAGTGTAACATATTTAATTTGTAAATGGAGAATATTGCTGCAACAAAATAAAAAAAGCATAAAAAAATATATATATTTTTTTGGGACACCTGATATGTGAAATCTCTCGTTGCACCTTTAAACAGTTTCAAGCTAGCTTAGTCTCTTGTATTAAATATGATGATCTAAAATAGAGTAAATGTTGCATTATATAGTTTAAAGGTGGTGAACCTCATCATGGTCCAATTTTTATTATGATGTTTTCTCCCTCACATGGAAGGATATCACAAAACATATCCAATTACAAATGTTTAGTTAATCAGCCCAGCCGTTTGGATAGTAGAAGCAAATATGTGTGCTAATTTGGCCCACAGCATAGTTTGTGTTAGGTTGACCACATTTGGAGATGTTTTTGTTCATTACATCAAAAGGAAAAAAAATTCCTGGACCTAAAATTTTACTGAGGTAATGAGAAAATTACAAATTTTCTTCTGATATGAATATATCAATTTTAATTGAGTAATAGGGACAAGGTTGATAGGGACAAGGTTGCGGATCCAATCACCCGCCTTTAAGTAACTGAAAGTGGTAAAAATAATTTGAATAAGTGACAAACTAACCACAACTGACATCTCTTAATTTGATGAAGCAGGTCACAAGTTATGCTTTATCTACCTCTCTTTGTGTACCAGGTGGACATACAAGATGTTGCCTTTGACTGTCCATCAGGAAAAGTGGGCATCATAGCCAATGTGTCTCAAGATTCTTCCAGTGCTGTTATCATCCTCCTATACAATACTGTCACCCAGGAATGGACCAATCTGCCGTACTGGATAGAAGAAGATAATGGTATAGTAAAAATGTTATCTCTGCACTTATTGAACTCACTGCTTTTGTATTGAAGGATTAATTAACTTCTTTCTTGGTATAATGATAGAACATGCTGAACTCTACCATTGATATTATTTGCATATTTAATATGACAATAAGCTAATTTGCATATTTTTTTCAAGTTTGGCTAATTCAGCTGAACCTTGGTGAAAATAATCTTGTGCATCAGGCAAACATGTAAAAAATCAAAATGAGGGCATTTGGTGTCAAAGGTCATCCAGAGGTCAAATGTTTCATACTTATGTCCCTATTTACATACTGCAATGGCAGATGACACATGCATTATGAGGAACGCTGCTTTTTTTTTAAAAAAAAAAGCCACTATTAGCGATTTATTCAAAATGTAAACAAATCGCACCCCCTATTGTTCATCAAAGTCCATTTGTTTTTACTGTTGTATTGGAAATTGAAGACCCCTGTAAGATGCTAATATAAGGGTAACATGCCGTATTTGTCAAGAAATGATGATTTTTATGCTTTGTTTACTAATAAAAGGTCTACAATCTTTGACAAAAGTAATTGGCACACCTAGTGAAAATTTACTCTTTTACACTTGCATAATTCGGCCATTTTTGAAAGAATGATATTGAACTTTTATGGGTATCAAGCGTGAAGCTTTTGCTAATCCATAAAATCTCCACCTTCCCCACCAATAAATTGAGTGTTGTTAGGTGCACTGTAACACAATTTCAGGTTTCAACATTGTTCCAGGGAAGAGGGGGCAATTTTACCGTACAGTAAGAAAAGTGTGCCAACACTTTTGTCCAAGAGTGTAGAAACGGTCGTAAAATGGCATCTTCAAGACTGCTTTAAAATGCTGAAGTCTCTGTTTTTCACAAAGAAACTGTAATATAAAGTGTTGATATGACCTCACTAGCAATTAAGAGACAAAATTTTGAATTTGAAAAAAAAAATGACTCATGGTGACTCTAAGCCCATACCCATGAATATACTTCCAGTCGCACAACAATTTCTGATCCTGAGCTGTGAAACACATAAAATCCAGTGGTGGCGCATCCAATCACTGCTGCAAAGTATGTGGTTGTGCTTTAATCTCTGCAGTGCCTTACTCCTTTCTTACCGCATCTCTGATTGGCTCATACACGATATAGCCTTTAATAACCAATCAAAAAGGCCACATTAATATTTTGTAAACATTTGTTGGCTTTTTCTTCCTGTCTCTGGTTGGCTAATTAAATCACATGCCATCATAATAACAATCAATCAGTTTGGTAGACCTCAGAGTGTTAATTTATTTCTAGATGGTTAATGAGGTTGGATATTCAGAATATTTTGTCTTGATTATAGTCTGAATTTTGTTCTTTAAAGCAACATTAGTGGCATTTTTTTTGAAGAGATGCCCCAATTTCAAATTTATGGCACAGTGTTTTGGTAATTGTTTAGTAAACTGTACTGTGCACGTAATGCTCAAATGTTGCATGCATCTTAAAGGTTCAATGAGAGATTTTCAAATAACAGTGTCCAAAAGATGTGAAATTCTGATTTTACATTGTGTAAAGCTCTCTATCCTAAATTCCCCATCTGAAGGATTAAGCTGAGACCATTTCTTTGGTTCAACAATGTGAAATTCTAATTTCTATAGTAGCAAATAGGAAATTCAGCCTAGTGTTTTTTCTATTGAAAATATAAGCATATACAGCATCACCTTTTGTTTTCATTTTAAGTTATTTCTGTAACCAAATAAAGTAGGAGTCCATTGAGTGTCTATCGTGGAGGTCTGTGCAGTGGACACTACGTATCAGCGAAGTAACATTTGGATGCCTTGAATATCTTCTTGTTGCAGGGGCCTTTAAATAAGGGATTTTAAGGTAGTTAGATTTTGGGAAGATCACCAATCCCTATTTCATGTCAGCACGGAACCATTAATTTTATATGCATTATAAAATAGCACAATGTCGTAAAAATGATCTAACTTGACTTGCGTGACCATGGAACAGTCTATGTATCATGTTGACACGCTACACTGCGCTTTATCCTGGCTTTAAATATTGAAATGACATTTTTCAGGGGTCGCTAAAATATTATTAGTGTGATGGATATTAATTATCCTAATTACAAAATTCCTTCTTATGGGACCATTGAGAAGTGTTGAGACTTTGCCATTCACAGGTATAGTTTAATCATCTGTGCAAAAATACAAAATTGTAGACATTGTGGGCGCTTTTTCAAAAATGCCGCTGTTGGCTTGTTTTAAGAAATTACATGACCCGTTTGCCATCGTTTGTCAGTTATACTTCACAGTGAACAACTTACATATGTTCATATCACAAGCTCTGCACAATTTGGCCGGTGGCATGTCACACAAATGAAATAGTTACAAATATTGACTGCTCATGAGGAATGGTGCAAAATAAATACCGAGGTGACTGGAGATGTGGGCCTACTATTTCCCGAGACGAAGGTCGAGGGAGAAAAATTAGTAGGCCACGGTCTCAGTCACCTAGAGAGGGAGGTATTTGCACCATTTCACGATATAGAGCAGGCAGTCATTATGTTTTAATAATAACATAAACAATATTTACTCATTTGAAAAAACTTGCCAAGTCTCGTCAAGATAGATCGGCTGCCACCCATGCACCGCAAACTCATGATGAACTCAAAGCTAGTCGTCAGTCATGGCGTTCAATCCAATAGCGGCGTCCTCCCACAAATGTTCTCAACTGCTCTAGACTACGATTTGTGTTACGGGGAGATCTTACAGCATTTGAAGATTCTCCATTTTGAGTCAAAAATTCAACAGAAATTGCCCAACGGTGTGATTGAAATGTAAACATGCAAATATCAAGCAGAAGAGGCAGTTAAGAGGTCAATCACTGTGAGGAATGGGCGATGCAAGATACCAATTGCAGGGAAAAAAGTTTCCATAAAAATGAACTATTTCCCTGTGACGGGGGAAATAGTAGTTTTTATGGGAACTTTTTTCCTCCTGTGGAAATTGTTTGGTGGAACTAGTCTCAAATATATTATGTCATGTGACAGAGTATTCCACCATCAAAGGACAGAAATATTTTTATTGTGTTATATAAAATGCAATGTTACTTTTTTGAATGGTCATATCTTATCACATTGCAGGAAGATACTCAATGGTATTTGTCTACAATGCTGAAAGTGAATTTATCTCTGGGGGGGGGGCGACTCATCAGGTGCAGTTTGTTACCAAAATGGTAAGAACTTCGTATTTACAGCGTCCGTAACCAGTGGGTTGGGGAAAGGCGAAAGGGGGCAGATGCCCCCCCAAATTCCAAAAGACCCTACCGTACCTCTAAAAAGGGCTAAAAAGGTCCAGAAAAAATAAGATTTGCAAGTGGAGTAAGCAAAAAATGGGGGTGTATGCTATTTTTGTCTTTTTTTCGTCAAAAAAAAGGTTTCAATTCAGTAAAAAAGGTCCACTTTTGCCAAATTTGCTCTACCACATGGGGGGGGGGGTGAATTTGCTATGTGGGGCCGGTTGTAAAGCTGATCAAACACATTTAATCATAAATTTAAGTTTCAAGAAATTCCCTGAAATTCAGGAAATGGACTACTGAGTTCCAGGGAAGTAGTCGTACTTTGGTAAATAAATAATGGTTCACATTCTAAATTTAGGTCTGTATTCGTATTCCAGGAACTGTATAAATGGTAGAATAAGGACTGTGTAGAGGGAGGAAATGATTTAACTTTATAAACCAAAGTTTGACTCACTTTGATATTCTGATTACTTGGGCATAGTTGTGGTATTGTGTTTGGTTTCATTTTTAAGGGTTATATGCTATTGACTAGATCTTGTAGTTTTGTACTTTATTCATTTTACCGAGTTGTTAAAGGTGGGGTGACACCAAAATGCATAGCTAGGTGTAAATAAGTTAGTTTACCAAACAAAGTTGTGATTTATTGATAAAGCGCAAGGAAAAAGTAAGGAAATATGGAACACTAGCATGATGATTGCCTCCTTAGTCATGATAGTATGCGTTCTGTCATCACCCTTTCTTTGTGGAGATTGAGGGTAAATGGAAATAAAATTCATAATAAAAAATAATGATAATATAAATGAAAGATGTTGCCCAGAATTATTTTTAAATGGGTTTACGGACTGGAACCCCATCCATCTGAAGCATGGCATTAACATCTGCCATCGGTAAATGGTACGGGTGCACACATCACTGATCAGGAAAATATACACCATTGTGTTATTTCAGGACCAATTTCATTGTTGTAATATACACCGAGTATGTAATGACCTTCCAGGAATGACTGTTGGAGCTATGGCGGTTAAAGATATTGTAACTCCTAAATCTTTGGGGCATCTGAAGATGATTCCATTCAGCAGGTCATTGTCAGTAGCTATGGTGATATTGTAGTTCTCTTGCATCCCTCAAATACTTTGTACTACAGCAGAATAGGCCAATATGAGCTGATAGAGGTAAGATGCCTTGGTTGCCATTTCAATTAGTGACAGGTTTATCATGAAAAGAACAAGGAGTAGATTTTAGAATAAATTTGAGTTTCAAAATGGCTTTTGTGTGTGTGTCTTCTTAATTGACACTACAGTCTGATTAATAATTTGTTGAACAGAATCCAACACACACAAGCGTGGACTGTGTGAGCCAGGAGGAACATCGCACCTTGTTTGACGATGCGTAATTGGTCAAAGAATGCACCGAACCTCCGCGTAGCTTGTTGCGCTTACAAGAGGTGTGCGTATCTCCTGTCCAAGTAATTTTTAATCCCACTGTAGTAAAGTTTATTTGCACTCTCTGAGAAGGTTTTTATACACCTGGCACAAAAAGTATCTCGGCATGTTTTTCGATTAGTATTGTGTCAAAGTCAGACCATTTTGAATGTTTTCGAAATATACATTTTATTGTCTAGGTCTTGCTCTTTCATTTAATACCTGGCTTGTAAAAAGGCGTGCAGAAATGGCCGAGATAGAACGCCCGAAAGACGCAAACCCCCAAAACCAAAAGTTGCAGTTTTTGGATTTTTCAATGGGTATTGCAGTGTACTGGGAGGCGTTACACCGTTGGTTCCCGAAGCCGGTTGGTCCCGGTAATTAGTTATCAATGGCTTAATCACCAGATTAACTACATGAGTGGTTTTGTGCCGCTGTCAATCAACTTCCGTTATCTTTGCCAATGTCGTGTCCACATTGTGTCTGTATAATTTTGCCTGTATTAATATAGGTTTGATTTAAACAAATTTTCCTTTAAACAAGATATTCTTTTAAAATATTTACTTCAGTATTTTAAGTCTAGTCTAATGAAAGTCACACTTTGATAGAAGGAAAATATATTTAAAAAAAAACTTGTGTCCACATTGTGGTTGTTTTTCTTTTAAAACAAGATATTCTTTTTAAATGTTTTTCGCGTTTTAAATTTACTTCAGTCTTTTTTTATGAAATCTTTTTATGATTTTAATTAAAAAAACAAGAAAGTAGCACTTTATTTAAACAGGTTTTTCTTTAAACAAGATATTCCTTTAAAATGTTTTTTTTTTTTAATTTTACTTGTACTTCGGTCTTTTTTGTCTTTTAATGATTTTAATTAAAAAAAGGAGAGTCACGCTTGATTTTAACAAGTTCTACTTTAAACAAGATATTCTTTTAAAATGTTTGTAACATTTTAATTTTACTTCAGACTTTTGTTTTTGATTTGAAAAGGAAAATGAGGAAATACCTTACTTTTTAACTTCTGAAGTTAAAAAAAAACCATTGGCATGCATCGTTATCTTTAATTCACTTCCGTTTTTCACTTAGTTCCAACCAGGACCCCAATCGGCGGGGCGGTATCGCATTAATTGCCTGGACCAACCGGTCTACTGGAACTGTTGATAACAATGGGAACAATAGGAACAATAGAGGTGTTAATTGCCGGGACCAACCGGCTTCGGGACCATGCGGGCTAAAACCTACTGGGACACGAACATGTGTACCACAATCAATATTGCAAGTAGGCGTTCTCGCTCATTCAGTCGTAAAACCTCTTTGTGTAAAATCAATACACACGTATTATTGCGTTGTACCACACAGTGACCATTGAAAAATCCCCAAACTTCAACTTTTGGTTTGGGGGGTTTGCGTCTTTCGGGCGCTCTATCTCAGCCATTTTTGCACGCTTTTTTACAAGCGATGTGTTAAATGAAAGAGCAAGACTTAGGCAACAAATTGTATATTTCAAAAACTTTCAAAATGGTCTGACTTTGACACAATACTGATCGAAAAACATGCCGAGATACTTTTTGTGCCAGGTGTAGTCCATTTCTCTACCTCTGTGCAGTGATGTCATAACCTTGACGCAGCTTTTACGCACCGGTCAAAATATGCTGTCTTTGTGCACGCGTGTAAAAACGCCGTCGCTTAAAGCCAGCATGCGCAGTTTACTGGTGCGACCATCAAATCTCGCGCTGACGTCACTGCACCAAGGTAGGGAAATGGAGTATAGTCTTATTAATCACAGCTTACAGTGTCTTTTTTTCCTCTTAGCTTCCAGCCAGTGAACTACCAGGTGTTCAACAAGTTATTTTCTTTGATAGTCTTGGAAGACTCAATACTATCAAAAATGATAGGTAAGATACAATTTTGTATCATTTCTGTCATAAAAATAATTACATAATATTGGATGGCTTGAGGTTGATAACAGAAAATATCGCCCGAGCCTAGTTCAATATCGACGAGCCCGATATTTTCTTGGCAAGGGCGATGTTTTCTGTTAAAGCAATAATAGCACATTTTTATGAAGAGCACCCCTAATTTCCAAGAATTTTTAGATTTTTGCACAGTTGCATTGGTAACTGGCTAGTAAACTATACCTGTGAATGGTAAAGCTCGAACATGTCTATATATCGCAAAAGAAGTAATTTTGTGATTAGGATAATTAATATCAGAGATGCTGATAATAATTCAATTGCTGCTGGATACAGCCTTCCCGTATGAAATAGCTGAGAATGTGTCTACGCTCATAAATTAGTTGTTCCGTTGGTTCAGAAAAGTCAAGTTAGAGGTCATTTTCGTGAGTTGGCACTATTTTCACAATGGACGGACAGAAATTTGGTGTTTCCAGTTCCGCTGTTAAATTACAATCGCTTCTTTTATGAAAAATATGCACTTTTGAGCATTACCATTCACAGGTATAGTTTACCAACACAACTGTGCAAAAATCTCAAATTTTGAAAATAGGGGGTGCTCTTCAAAAAATGTGCTGTTATTGCTTTAACCGAAAAAAAGACATCTAATGTTATTATTATTATTATTATGCAAGAAGAAACTGACTTGACAAAAATAATTTTAAAATGGCTTCAAAACTAATATAATAACAGTGTTTGCTTGAGAAGTTGCATGACCGAACGCCCAATATTATTGCGTATTGTGCAGGGTTGGGTGGTAGGTACTTGTCACACAGTGGTATTGCACCACACGGAAGCTTTTAATCATATTTATTTGAATAACCACACTACAAAAAACAAAAATAAAATAGAAGTAATAGGCAATTCAGGAAAGAAAATGAGCTTGTTGGCCCAAAATACAATTGTATATTTCTTTCCCTGTGATACATAAAAAATAAATCATCGTACTATGGTTAAAATCATCTATTCATTATCCATTATTATGGATCAGAAGCTTCAGTGTGGTGCAATACCACTGTATCATCAAAAAGGCTGGTGCACGGCTGAGGTTCTTGTATAGACAAGCTGGTAACTTAAACATATCCACTTGTAAGACACTTTGCAATGCTCTTATTATGTGTCATTTTGATTATTCATGCTCTTCATAGTATTCCTCTCTCTCACAATATTTTAAGAACAGACTTCAAACCATGCAAAATAAAATTGTGCGGTTCACTTGGGATTTGGGACCTCGCACACACATAGGACAGGCAGAGCGGAATAAAATTGGTATGTTGTCGGTGCATGACAGGGTGGTCCAAATGAAAAGGAATCGGGTTTTTAAAATATTCCATGAAAAGGCCCCGGGTTACCTAAATTCCAAATTTACTCATACAAATCCCTGCATAATATATAATTTTGTTGTTCCCAAGAGTTATGGTCATGTTAGTTACACTTTATTTATAGTGGCATCAAACACTGGAATTCATTACCAAATTCCATCAAGCAGACAACCAATCTGGCCCAATTTAGAAAGGCCTTCATAAAACATCTGATGGATCAGGCCATTATAAGAGAGCAGAGTTAAGGCTTGTTTTACTTTAGGTTCTGTTTTTTTGCAATATTTGGGGTTTGGGTGTAGGGTTGTTGTCGAGTAGGATTTTTATTGTCGACAATCGTCAAATTTCAAGATCCGACGTCGACAAGGTGTCGCCAAAAAGTCTAAACGATTTTACATCACTAGGAGTTCGCCATGTTCATGTTTGGCATTGTACACGACGCGAGTCACGCAACGTGTACTACTGTAAGCGCATGGGCCTATTGTAGTGAGTGAATGGAGCAAAATTCAGCACCCTGAACATCGCATGACCGCCAGCAAAATAAGCTTTTATTCCAACCATATTGTCTTAAAATGATATGACATGAGTTAACGGTGCAAATC
>JAMKCH010050226.1:0-12986 GCA_023653785.1 Ophioderma brevispina
AATTATGGGAATGCATGAAAGACTAATCTGACCAGGCTTGAAAAACTTCAAAAGGCGACTGGTTTAAAATCATTTGGCCTCCCCGGAGCAGGTATCCCACGGATATTCTGCTTTATAAACTTGGGTGGATGCCGCTGCATTTGATCGTCGTTCTGTACATCCTAATGTCATGGTCTATAAAAGTCGTACCCACAGTCTCCCAATCAAAACCTGTGTTAATATGTTTAATCGTGTTATGAAACCCATAACTCAGGTGATAGGGCAAGTACTCAGGGTAACCTTTTTTTCCTCTGTATGCAAAAATGATTCTGATAAGCGTAATTACTTCAAGAGGGGCTGTGTCATTCAATGCACTCCCTTATCAGCCAAAATCCTCTCCACCAAAAGGCTTAAAGATTAAAGTATTTTTTGTCTCAAAAACCTTGGATGGGCTGTATTATATATGTGCATTTTTCTTTCCTTAGTCCAATTAAAACAGTGGGGGGGGGGGGGGTGTTTGTGAGGGGGGTTGGCTGTGTGAAGGGTGTGTTTCCAGTGGTGTGTGTTTGTGACAGAGAATGAGAGTGTGTGAGTGAGTGAGGTGTAAGTGTGTTAGTGGTGTGAGAGTGAGTGTGGAGGAGTGAGTGATAGTGATGTGGGTGGGGGGTGGGTGGGGGGTGGTGGGTGAGGGTGAGGTGAGTGAGGTGAGTGAGTGAGTGGTGAGTGAGGGGAGTGAGTGAGTGAAGCTGAGTGAGTGAGGGAGTGGGGGGTGGGTGGGTGTGGGTGGTGGCGGGTGGGTGGGATGGGTGGGTGTATGTGGTGAGTGAAGTGAGTGAGTAGTGAGTGAGTGGTGGGTGCGTGTGTGAAAGAGTGTGTGTGTGAGACTGTGTCTGTGCAGCAGTGTGTTTGTCGGTTTTTGTTTTTTAGGTTTTACCTAAATTTGTGGTTTACTACTTATTAATATCAGAAGTTTTAATTTAAGAGGCTTGCTGTGCAATATCCGCTGGGGCTGGTTTTGAATTTTTTGTATAAGCATCATTTATATGATATTGTTTTGACTTTGTGTGTGTTATATTTGTACTGTATGACTTGGATGTATTATGTGGACACCTGGGCCACCAGCTGAAAAACAATGTTTGCACTGAAGGGGTTTCCCCAGGCAAAAGAAGAACTAATAAATAAATAAATAAAATAAAGTATCTGGCATTCGGCAGGGAGAAGGGAAGTGGAAACTAACGTGCCTGTTGATGTGTAGAGCACATGTTTGGTTACACATTTTTTTCGGATTTTATGGACAATTCTACAATGAACTCAGTAAAAATCAGGATTTTGGCATTTAGGAAACAATCCTATATGTATAGTAGACGTAGATCGATCTGTAACGCCAAAAGCACCCACCATAGACCCATGAAGAAAAATTCCCACGTTCGTTAGCAAGGGAGCCGAATTCGGAAACAATGTATATAAATATGGCTCCCATTGCAAATGTCCCCTTATTGAGTAAGCTGGTTGCAAACAAAGGTAGGTTTAGGTTGGGTTAAGGGCTATAGGGACCTGGAGTTAAGCTTAGGGTTAAGCAATAAGGTTAGGGTTTGGTTCTTAGGGTCCGGGTGCGTTGAGTACAAGTATTGGCATTTTCTACCCCGGTTTCTACTTGAAAAATAAGGGTTATATGATTTTATTTGTTCTGATGGGGGGGGGGGGGGGGGAGGGGGATTTCAATGTTAAATCTTTTATTCAGTTAAACCAAGACCTATCTGCATATCCGCGTAGGCCTAAATCATATGACCTAATTGTGTGTGTGGGATGGGTGTGTGGTTCTATGCAAATAGGGCCTATGAACTTTACATTGGGGGGTTATGCAATTTTCACACAAACACAATCTTCAATTCCCCTGCGATACCTCCCTTGTAACTATGAAACCGCCCTTAAAATTAGTAACTTTAAAGCTAATCTTAGCCGGTCGTACGAGCTGGGCCAACTGAACACTATTTCGTGTCATCCCTTGTCCGTACAGCCAATAGACATAAGAAAGTATTAATCCAAACAACTGCACCTGTAATTTGTAATAAGGATCCCTCTGTGACGAACTACTGGGATAACCATTGTTTCGGCAAGTACCTTGCGATCGGCAGGGTTATGACGTATCCCGCCTTTTCGGATGAATAATTGCCGAAACGCGGGCGTTACGGCAGATACCCCTGCCGTTCGGCAAGATCATCTGCCGAAAGAGCGGGCGTTTCGGCATAGCCCGGTATTTCGGCGCAGCACTAAGACAGTGATTTATTTTAACAAAATTAAGCAAAAAAATTGATGAATGTAGAATTGCATGTTTTTCATTAACGGAGAACCTGTACTAAGAACAACCTTAAACAATATACGCTTTAAAAACAATTATTGAACACATATGGATTGGTTTCATGGGAAACGGGAATTATCTACCATAAACCGAATTAAAGCATTTTGTCTGACCATTGCGCTATATGCCTTTCGCGCTACTGTAATGGATATGATTTGTGTAGGCGATACGGACGGCACGTAGGACACATCTTCACACATGATGCTTTCATAATGTGATTCCTATGGCATGTATTACCTAAAGTGCCGGACACTGCGGTTTTGTTGCAGGAAATACTGTTGAAGAAATCACTATCAACGTAACAGTGATCTTAATAAAATTGCAACGTGGCTAGAAGAGAGTAATGGACCCTGATGCCTCCAAAACAAAAGCTATGCTCTTTGGAACCACCAGAAATCAGGAAAGCCCAAAATCTGAGTTTATGCATCAGAAATACTTCATTAGAAACAGTGCAGAGTTTTAGTATTTAGGTATTCATTTTGATCCAAATTTAAATGGAATGTTCATATTAACCATGTAACAACTACTGTACCAAAATATATTTGTCTCTTTTCAGAATAGGAAATATCTCACAACTGAAAGTCTCATTACTATCCACAAATCCCTTATACTTCCACAGGCTTGAGTTATGTGATATTGTTTGGGGGGGAAGTGCAGTAAATCATTGAGTGATAGGATATTGCGCGCCTACAGATTCGATCAGCAAGAGCTATTCCAGTAGGGTTCCTGTCAGACAAAGCTCCAAGACCTTCCGTAAATGGGCTGGGAACCTTTGGCAAAGCGCAGGGACTATCACCTAAGTGTTGTCGGTTTACAAATGTCTGGCACGGATGGTTCCCATAGCTTTATCCCATCATTTATTTGGTTAGGGACGCCCACAAATTCGCACCCGGTCCAGTACTTTGGAAAACGTAGAAACAATAAAGCCAGCTCTCGAATTCGGTAGGCGGTTTTCATACAGTGGGGCTGTAAACTGGAACAATTAAGTAATGTCAGTAACACAATCCATTTCCAGATAATGTATCCATCTTCAAAAACAATGATTTACAGGAAACCTTAAACGAGTATTATTTGATCATCATGCAAGCTAATGGCACTAGATCGCTAGCATATTTTGGAAATTCATTAAAATATAATAAAATATATAAATTTTACCATTTGTTGTGCAATGTTTGGAGAATTTTAATATAATTGGCTATGTATCTCAAAATTTAATTGGAAGTGATGATATTGTATTTCCCCTAAGTTAAAATTACGGTATGTGTTTTAATGTAAAGTGACCAAATTCAAGATTTATTTGTAAGTTGTAACTGTCAATTCTATGTGACTGACTTACTCATATGTATGCTGGTTAGCCTGTATTGAAATATTTTCTGTAATTTAAGCTATATATCCTATGGTAATTTGAATAGTTTAAATTTTAATGATATGGTATTTTTAATGTTGTATTGCTGGGCCATGGAAAGAAACAGAGGGCTACTTAACTTCCTCTCCTGAATTGGTGGACAGGTTAAAGATGAAATAAACAAACAAAACAAACAATCATATCGAATAACACGTTATACACTGGCACGATTTTTAATAGCAAATGGTCAGACTAGATGGTTTAATTTATTGTTCGAGTTATTATAATCCATTTTCCATGAAAACCAATAGCTATGTGGTCAATAATTATTTAATAGTTGTCTAGGAAAGTGGTTCATTTTAACACAAAGGGACATTTGGTGATCACATAGCCTTAGATTTAACCTAAATTGAGATTTTTTGTATCTTGAACCATTGAGCTTCAGAATCTAATTATGACGTGGAAAATTTGATCGTTCTCGGCAGAAATTTGCAATTTTGTATTTTTCCGCGAAGGGGAAGAAATTACTATGCAGGGTTATGGGAACATACAACATGGGAATAAACTTTCTCAGTGATATCTAGTGGGAACATGAACAAAAGTAGGACAGTGGTCTAAGAAAGTGGTCATTTTAACACAATTAAGCAAAAAGGTGTAATGTTAGTCAACTTTGCACTTTATTCTTAAGGACGTGGGTGCCGACCGAAACCCCGGTGCCGACATACCCGGGTGCGAAGTTTCCTCCTCTCGAACTGCCGAAAATACCGGGGCATTCGCAGAGGAGAAGGGAGTGGAAAATAACATTGCGGTTGATGTGTAGAGCACGTGGTTACGCCATTTCGTGATTTTATGGACAATTCTACAATGAAATTCAGTAAAAAATCAGACTTGGCATTATAGGAACAAGCATGTATGTATTAGTAGACGTAAATACGATCTTGGAACGCCAAAGCACCCACATAGACCCCATGAAGAATTCCCGCGTTCGTTTAGCAAGGTAGCGAATCGGAAACAATGTATACGTTATATGCATTGATATACATATGGCCCCCATTGTAAAGGTCCCCTTTATTGATTAGGAGGGCTATTAGGCCGGTTGCAACACGGGTTAGGTTAGGGTTGGGGTTATAGGGCCAATAGGACCTAGGGTTAAGATTAGGGTTAGGAATTAGGTTAGGGTTTGGTTATTAGGGTCCGGTGAGTACAAACATTGGGATTAGACCTATGTGATTTTCTACTTGACAAATAGGGGTTAACTGAAAAAAAAAAAAAAAAAAAAAAAAAAAAAAAAAAAAAGGGGGGGGGGATTCATGTTAAATTTATTATTCAGGAGGGCTAAACCAAGCACCTATCTGCATATCAGCAGTAAAATCATTTGATGTACCTAATTGTGTGTGTGGGTGGGATGGGTGTATAGGTTCTATGTAATAGGGCCTAGCCTAGCCTATGTAACTTTACATTGGGGGTTTATGCAATTTTTCAAAACACATCTTTCAATTTCTCCGGTCCCCTCCCTTGTAAATAATGAACGGGCCCTAAAATTATTAGTTTTAAAACTATTCTTAGCCTGTCGTATGGGCTGAGTCAACTGATCACCTATTTCGTGTCATCCTGTGTCCGTACAGTCAATTGACATACGAACTTATTACATCCAACACCGCACGCTTTTGCAGTGTAGTAAGGATTCACTCTGTGCCGAAATACTGGGATAACCCATTGTTTCGGCAAGTAACCCTGCCGTTCGGCAGGGTCATGACGTAGCCCGCATTTTCGGCATGAATAAGTGCCGAAACACCGGGCGTTCGGCAGATACCCCTGCCGTACGGCAAGGTCATCTGCCGAAAGACTGGGCGTTTCGGCATAGCCCGGTATTTCGGCGCAGCAACAGCCTGTCACACAGTTTAATACAGTTGTCTAAGAAAGTGGTTCATTTTAACACAATTAAGCAAAAAGGTGTAATGTTAGTCAACTTGCACTTTATTCCATTATGGACAGCCTGTCACACAGTTTAATACAGTTGTCTAAGAAAGTGGTTCATTTTAACACAATTAAGCAAAAAGGTGTAATGTTAGTCAACTTGCACTTTATTCCATTAAGGACAGTGGGTGCCGAAAACACCCGGGTGCCGAAATACCCGGGTGCCGAAGTTCCCTCCTCAAAACTGCCGAAGTACCGGGAAATTCGACAGAGGAGAAGGGAAGTGGAAAATAACATGCTGTGATGTTGTAGAGCACGGTTATCGCATTTTTCGTGATTTTATGGACAATTCTACAATGAAATTCATTAAAAATCAGACTTTTGGCATATAGGAACAAGCATGTATGTAATAGTAGACGTAAATACGATCTTGGAACGCCAAAAGCACCCACATAGACCCCATGAAGAATTCCCGCGTTCGTTTAGCAAGGTAGCGAATCGGAAACAATGTATACGTTATATGCATTGATATACATATGGCCCCCATTGTAAAGGTCCCCTTTATTGATTAGGAGGGCTATTAGCAGGTTTGCAACACGGGTTAGGTTAGGGTTGGAGGTTGGGTTTTGGGGTTATAGGGCCAATAGGACCTAGGGTTAAGATTAGGGTTAGGAATTAGGTTAGGGTTTGGTTATTAGAGTCTGGTGAGTACAAAACATGGGATTAGACCTATGTGATTTTCTACTTGACAAATAGGGGTTAATGTGTGATTTTATTTTTTTCTGATGAAGGGGGGGGGGATTCATGTTAAATTTATTATTAAGGAGGGCTAAACCAAGCACCTATCTGCATATCAGCAGTAAAATCATTTGATTGTAACTAATGGGTGTGTTGTGGGTGGGATGGGTGTATAGGTTCTATGTAATAGGGCCTAGCCTAGCCTATGTAACTTTACATTGGGGGTTTATGCAATTTTTCAAAACACATCTTTCAATTGTCATCGGTCCCCTACCTTGTAAATAATGACGGGCCCTAAAATTATTAGTTTTAAAACTATTCTTAGCCTGTCGTACGAGCTGAGTCACTGAACACCTATTTCGTGTCATCCTGTGTCCGTACAGTCAATTGACATAAGAACTTAGTTACATCCAACAACCGCACGCTGTAGTAAGGATCCCTCTGTGCCGAACTACTGGGATAACCCATTGTTTCGGCAAGTAACCCTGCCGTTCGGCAGGGTCATGACGTAGCCCGCATTTTCGGCATGAATAAGTGCCGAAACACCGGGCGTTCGGCAGATACCCTGCCGTACGGCAAGGTCATCTGCCGAAAGACTGGGCGTTTCGGCATAGCCCGGTATTTCGGCGCAGCAACAGCCTGTCACACAGTTTAATACAGTTGTCTAAGAAAGTGGTTCATTTTAACACAATTAAGCAAAAAGGTGTAATGTTAGTCAACTTGCACTTTATTCCATTATGGACAGCCTGTCACACAGTTTAATACAGTTGTCTAAGAAAGTGGTTCATTTTAACACAATTAAGCAAAAAGGTGTAATGTTAGTCAACTTGCACTTTATTCCATTATGGACAGCCTGTCACACAGTTTAATACAGTTGTCTAAGAAAGTGGTTCATTTTAACATAATTAAGCAAAAAGGTGTAATGTTTATAGTCAACTTGCACTTTATTCCATTATGGACAGCCTGTCACACAGTTTAATACAGTTGTCTAAGAAAG
Organism: Ophioderma brevispina; assembly: GCA_023653785.1. Lineage (NCBI taxonomy): Eukaryota > Metazoa > Echinodermata > Ophiuroidea > Amphilepidida > Ophiodermatidae > Ophioderma > Ophioderma brevispina. The sequence continues at coordinate 7,336 of JAMKCH010050226.1, forward strand.
TGGTTCAGTCTGAAGAAATATCTGTACGTGTGTGCATGTCTGTCCATTTTATTACACTTTGTTTTGTCCTTATCTTTCAATGCAAGGTCCAAGTGCAACTAAACTTGGGTCATAAATGCAACATGACAACCTTCATATGTTGAGGTCAAGGGTCGCATACCAAAGTCAAAAGGCATCTGAGATCAAGATGTCAAATAGACTGAAAATGTGAGATGGAGCATAGTATACTTTGTCTTGTCTATATCTCTGTAATGCAGAATCCTTTTGCAACCATTATCATGTTTTGGGGAGTCCAAGGTGTGGGAAAATATCGGATCCAAAACATGATAATGATAAAATTGGATGATTTACGCCCAATATTATTGGTCTCGCTATGAGTTTTAAAATATTGGGCTCGACTGCGTCTCGCCCAATATTTTTGCAACTCATAGCTCGACCAATTAATTTGGGCTCAATCGATCCAATTTTATATCAAAATTGGGTCATAGTTAAATATGGTAACATCCACATGGTAAAAGGGCAAGTGTCACATACCCAGGTCAAAGGTCATTTGAAGTCAAGTTCTAAAATAGGCTGAAAATGTCAACTTATCTCATTTGCAAAGTTCATTTGAAACTAAACTTAAGGATGCTATTATGGGTGTCCTTTTGTGGTCCCTATTTTTATATATGTGAAGAGTGACAAATCTCATAGCATAATATAACCAGACAAGACCCGAGGAGCGAGCACTAAGGGCGCACAACATTAAATCACTCCACGTCATAGAGATAGGTAACTAAAAGGCTAGAGACTACCGACGGCCATCGGTTGGCTGGTTGGTTGGAAATCCCGCCTATCTCTTCGGCACACCATACCGGCTGTCCGGTAAGTACGTAATCTGTTTCTAAAATTGAAAAAAAAAAAACAGTTGGCCAGTTAAATTGAAACCAGTGTTTAAAAATCTCAGACTCGGAAAAATATTGACAAAGGATGGTGGGAAAGGGGGAGGAAAATGGATGCGGACAGTAGCGATTGAGTGTTCACTTTTACATGTTCGCGAGCACCGAAGTATCCAACAAAACACGTTCGATTTCTCGCTAGGTTCTATAGGTTAATTCAGACCCAATTACGAATACATATTCAAAACAAAACATAAGTAACGGACCCTCTGATGCAAAAACATCCATAGAAACCCCTTCGTTTTCTGGAGATATGAGATTTAGTTCTTTATGACGGATGATAACGTTAGTCTCTCACGGTATATCAAGTAGATAAATCTTTCGCAGACTGTGCCACAGACTACACCGGGGGAAAAATACTTACGGACAACCGTAGAACACCACAAACGTGTTGATTAGACGAGCTCACTGGTGGATTGTAACTACGGGTAAAGGTACTGCCCCAAGCCATACTATATTGAATAGCCATGGAAAATGCACTTTCTTGTTGTTTTCCCTTTGGTTATAAAATGATCTTATGACCTATCAATTGTTTTTTTCAGATTTTCAATAGGCTTCAAAATAGACGTGTGGTATGTGCTGTGTTGCATTTCCTTATGGAGGAGAAGATCAAACTGAATATATGACAAGGCTGTGTTCACACAGCTCGAGGGAGGACACAGAAACAGAAATTTGTTGCTTGGTATACAATTGTTATTCAGTCATCACCACATGTTAGTGGGTGGGTGAGAGCTCGCTTAAGTTAGCGCTCGCTTATAACTTTTAACAAAAGCTTAGCCCAACACTTATAAATGCAACGTGAGCGGGCTTTGTAGCATGCAACAGATAATTGATGTTGTTACAGATGCAAGCATTGAATTTGAGTACTCTTGTTATGAGGATAAGCAAAAAAAACACATAATCTTTGATATTTACTCCGACACGTCTCTGTAGAGTTAGTGGAATGCATTACACAGTCTGATGAAAAGTTAAAATCACTGGTGACACATTCTTCTTCCACTGTATATTTATATGAGCTAATCAAATCTCAATCCAAATAGCGCAGTTTCAATAGCTTTCATTCACCAGTTTATGGAGCAAACCCACCCATGTTTTAGTATGATGTATGATACCCAGACCACATCCATGGTCAGCTGCTGTTACATGTGCCCATCCAAGGGTACTGAACAGAGCCCTTGGTAGAGAGAGCTTACCTCATAGTATTTAGAAATTTATTAAAGCATGACCTTTAAAAAAGTCACTCGTTTCAGGGTATCCGTGGGTTTTTAATTATAATTGGTCGTACAGGGTAGGCGTATGCCTCGGAGATTTTGATTTCATATTGAAATGAGGTATGTAATTGTTTTATTATTAATTTGCACTTAATCCCAGAGGGCCGTTCCTTTTCCTTACGGTATCCTGGATGGCCCAATTACTGATTATAACATGACTGATAACCTCTGAGTAACAATCAATTAAGGACCAGGCTAAAATATTTATGTGCCTTTGTGCTTTTTGTACCAGGTTTTTGTACGATGTCTCTGATTGGATAATACAGTTTAAACCTCATAACAACCAACAAATGTGTAGTCGAACTTAGAAGGTTAATAGATCAAGAAGAGGAGAATGGATTACTGCACCGTGCAGGGAAATTATTTAATTGGATGACCTTGAAAAAAAATTAGATTGTTTGGGCATGTAATTTATGCTACTGAAATTATTGATTTTTTGCTTTAAAGGTGAACAAGAGATTTTGAGGGCACCAAAATATGTGTCATAATAGTAATTTCAAAGATTAGACACTCAGTAGATTTCTTACCTTGTATTTGGTACAGGAAATATCTTAAAAGAGAAAAAGGTGATTTGAAATTCGAAGCTTCACAATTTGGTTATAAAGACACATTCCTCAGCTTAATCCTTTCAGGTAAGGATTAATTTTTATGGAAGGAAAGCTTGCATCAGGACAAAAATCTAGTACCTTTCAATTTTTTTAGGACACTGATATGTGAATTCTCTTGTTGCACTTTTAAAGGTGCAACGAGAGATTTCATGCATCCATTAGTTTCTGTGATATGTAGTTGATTTTATATAGATTAGACACTTATAGATTCCCTACCTTTATTTATTTGGTACAGAAAATACTTAAAAACTAAATAAAGGGCGATTGGTATATGCTTATTCTTTCAATGGAAAAAACAATCGGCTGAATTTCGATTTGCTCTATAAGGAATTAGAAATTTCACTGTTTTGTTTACCAAAGAAATGTTACTCAGCTTAATCCTTCAGCTGGGGGATTTTTTTAAAAGAAAGCTTTACACCAGTGCAGTGCCAAAATCAGAATTTCACAGGTTTTTAGGACACCTGTTATTTGAAATCTCTTGTTGCACTTTAATTTGAGATTGTTTTAAAAACATAGTTATGTGTTGTGTTTTGTCTCATGTGCTGTTAAATGGGTCTTTAATTGCCTTGAAAATGTGTTGTGTAGAAAGATCTAACATTTTGTTTTTATTTCAACCTTGTATTGAAACGATGGAGATTCAGGGTTTTGTTTGATGATTCTTTTTACCCCGTGAGTGTTATACTGCTGAGCCTACGTAAAGCACAAAATACTAATCACTTAAAATGCAGTATTATGAGCCAATGAGTAACATTTGAAGATGAAGATATCTGCGAAAATAACTAAGGTACTATCTGTTGATTTGTAAATCAGAAAATCATAAAAAAAATTCAGTATGTTGACACTTCTGTAACAAGTATGTATAGGTATCTTAACACACTCTATACGGGACGTACGCATGAATTTTGGACCTTTGTATAAAAAAAATAAGCTGAAAGTGGACCATGTTTGCCCCTTTTGTGCGGACTCTACTTCCCTACAATGATAAGAATCAAAGCAACTTAACCTAGGAACAAAATAGGATATATTATTTAGTCATTAAAGAGACATGAGGACAGTTCCAAAAAGGACAGAACCCTCAATTGTTTTGAATCAGGTTTTTGTGAATATTTGGGAATGCTTGACTATGTATTTTATCACACCTGAAGTGAATATGATATCTTATGTAATAAGATGAATGGATTAGTATTTTCTGTTGTGCACACAGAAAATCAAAGCATGGTTTTTATCCCCCCCTGGCTTGAAAAGCAGAAAGGGGGATTATGCTATCAGTCAAGCGTCCGGCTGGCGGCCGTATTGTGGCGGTGTCGGCGTCGGCGGCGCCAACACAATCTTGTGAACGCGATAACATGAGACCCATAAGGTTATGGTGATGTAACTTGGGGGTGGGAAGGACTGCCATGCCTTCATGATAGATTATGGGCATGGATAGCTTTAGGTACCTAATTTGGCATAATTAATGAGTTAATTGGGTATTTTACCAAAAAGCTTGTGAACAAACTATATCTGAAGATCCATAAGTCGATTTTGATGTGAAGCTTGATGGGGGGGGGGGAATCATGTACTCTCGCGCTGATTAGGTTTAAGGTGGGTGTCCGGGTTAAGGGGGTTGTCCGGGTTTAAGGGGGGTTTGTCGCTTTAGGGGGTTGTGGGGTTTAAGAGGGATGTTGGGATTTAAGGGGGTGTTGGTTAAGGGGGCTGTTGTGGTTAGGTGGGTTGCACGAGTTTAAGGGGGGTTGTCCAGGTTAAGGGGGGTTGTGTGGGTTTAAGGGGGGTTGGTCCAGCTTTAAGGGGGGTTGTTGGGTTTAAGAGAGATTGTTGGGGGGTTCAGGTGGGTTGGCTGGGGTTTGGGGGTTTGTCCGGGTTTAAGGGTGTTGTCTTAACTTAAGGGGGATGTGGGGTTTCAGGTGGGTTGTCCGGGTTTAAAGGGGTTGTCCGGGTTTAAGGGGGGGTGTATGGGCTTAAGGGGCTTGTTGTGGTTAAGGTGGGTGCACGAGTTTAAGGGGGTTGTCCAGGTTTAAGGGGGGTTGTCCGGGTTTAAGGGGGGTTGTCCAGCTTTAAGGGGGGTTGTTGGGTGTCAAGGGGGATTTGGGGGTTTAAGGTGGGTTATCTGGGGTAAAGGGGTTGTCCGGGTGTAAGGGGGGTTGTCTGGACTTAAGGGGGATTTTGGGGTGTTAAGGTGGGTTGGGTTGGCGGGTTTTTCAAATGGGTTTGGTCCAGGTTTAAGGGGGGGTGTTGGGCTTAAGGGGCTTGTTGTGGTTTAAGGTGGGTAGCACAAGTTTAAGGGGGGTTGTCCAGGTGTAAGGGGGGTTGGGTTGTTGGGGTTTAAGGGGATTTTGGGGGGTTTAAGGGGGGTTTTGGGTTTAACGGGGTTTTGTGGAACATAAATACGCAATGACATGCGCAGACGTGCCACACATGCACGCGCTGCCGTATGCGCGCATGTGCGTAGCATTGCCGGACGTGGAAACATTGTTGTCGGTTTAGGGGGGGTTGTCTGGGCTTAAGTGGGATTGTTGGGGTTTAAGGTGGGGTTGTCCGGGGTTAAAGGGGTGGTCCGGTTAAAGGGGGGTTGTCTGGGCTTAAGGGGCTTGTTGTGGTTTAAGGTGGGTTGCACGAGTTTAATGGGGTCGCCCAGGTTTAAGGGGGGTGGTTGGGGTTTTTTTTTTAAGGGGATTTTGGGGTGTTAAGGGGGGTGTGTATTTTGCAGGGATTATTTAAAAATTGTAAAAACGCTCCCGCCAGGGGGATTTAGCGGTTAGAGAACCGCGCGTGTATTTTCTATGAGAATGATTACGATAGCAGCGCAACGTAAAACACACAAGATTTGCATTTAG
>JAMKCH010050227.1:0-10875 GCA_023653785.1 Ophioderma brevispina
GGACAACTGAGTGTTTGTTCATGTATTTCAAATTCATCTCTAAGGGGTGTCTTAATGAATGGTTATTAGCTTTTTACCAATGGAAAACACCTTATGTTATATATTTGCAGGGAACCAGTTATCAAAAAATTCAAAGTAAAAAGGGGAAGGGACTTAGATTCCTATTGGGTTATGCTGCTACAGTGCCGTATGTACTTCCTAGTGCCTGAATGTGGTAAAATGGGTATCTGAGGTACTGATAGATGGAGTTATATCGTAAACAACTATCGATTTATCGTGATGAAATTTTAAGGCATGTTCCGAACAGTCCCTTCTTTCATTCAACAAAAACAAGTCGTCAGTATTAGTAAAACTTAAGGGCTGCGTACAAAGGTTGCATTTTTTGGAGTGGACACGGTAGCAACTCACTCAAATGTAGCAAATTAGAGTCAAACTGCAAATTACAAACAATTTGGACAATTGGATATGGGGCAGTCACTGGTGTTCCCTTGGCCAATATATAACTTAGTCCTCCACCATATTCATAAATATTTAAAAAAAAACCCTTAGCGTGGAGTGATTTCAGCTCCAGCGGTTTGGATTAGGAATATTCCTAACAGTATGAATATTCAGAATGTTTTGTCAAATTTTTGCTTACACATTAAACCAGTTGATGTTAAATTTGGGAGTCTGGCCGCCACTGCTGCAAGGGATCATATAGGAACATTTCACTGATCGAGTCTCACTTTAAGCTGCTCTAGTATGAGTGGTATAGAGATGAGTAGTCTCGGTTTTCTTGGAAGTCAATTGGTCAGGACCCGCCCAATTTGGGAAATTCAATTCTGGTGTATTGCACATTGGTTTTAAACAAATTGCCCAAAAAGGAGAGATGGTGAATGTCTTTTATTCATTGTGACTCTTAAAAAATTAAACATGTTTTGTTGTTGGACTGGTTTTCGGGGTTTTTCATTATCGTTCGTTCGTTTGCGTGAAAGTCCCAAATCACAGTAAGATCCGTCTTTAACCAGCTTATAGTTTTCATTAATCCAGGTGATCAGGCCTGGGATTCATGGGACTTGTAGACCTCACACTAGTCATCTATGATGTGGATAATGGTTTGGCTATCCACAATCGCAGTTGGTAAAAAAAGTTCTACTCCGATCTGTGAAGGAAGGTTCTTTGTACGACCAACGCCCAGTTTGAGTCTGTGAGGTTGACCCATGCTTCCTATCAAGGTCACGCCTTTGGGCTTGCTAGATGGGCTGTCCCAAACTGCTTTAGGTTCAAAGTAAGGATGACCAATTGCCATACAGCTGTCATTGATCCAGATGACCGATAGGGGGATACTGCGACTGCAGTGTAATGGATGGGGTAGCAAAGTGATTCCGGGGAATTCTCGGATCTCAAAGGGTGTTGGTGGGGGGATTAGGCTACCAGTTAATCACATTTCATACCAGGTCATTTATCAATGGAGGTAACAAAATTGATGAAGGACTTTATTTGACTTATTGAGCTCTTGCTAAAAATTAGCACTACTCCACCCTACCCCCACATAATATTTGAAATCAGTATTATTATAAGTACTATTCATACAAATTATATTTCATAGTGTTATCATTCTAGTTCCTGTATTGTAGCCACCACATGTGATACACCATATAACAATTCTCAATATCGTGAGAATATATTTTTTGAAGGCTTTGTTTGCAGAAAATACTGTGTATAGTCTTTCAAGTATTTATGTGGGTATTTAAATTCATTTGAAATTATTTTCCGGATTTATTGCATTTTAGTGATTGTGAAAAATCAAGTTGTTGAAATTAAAGGTGTTGATACTGTTCTTCCTAAGAAGTACTCGCTCCAAAACTACTGAAACAGAAACCTTGGTTGGTTAACCTTACAGGCAGAAGTTTGGTAGAATAAGAAAAATGATTGTTTAACAAAATTTTCAAAAGTTTTGAATTTCAACAATTTGAATTGAATGAAAAAGCTTTCAATTGAATCCAAATGTTGATAGTGTTGTGAATAGTTCTTTAGATTCTATCAAATCACAGAAATGTTAATTGATCTTGCCTTACCCCTGTTTAGTGGCAGAGTTGAAGACCACAAATGGAGTAGTTCACTTGTGTACAAATAGCAATGATACAATATCATTATACTATTATAGCAAATTTTTGTACGGATTTCCAACGTGGGAATGATACTATACTGGGTTAAACACTTAGATTTGTAACCAATTCTGTGTCAGCAGTTAATTCCTTGCTTCATATGCTGGTGGTATTTTAACTTATGTCAGTAGAGTTGAGTCATATGCCACAATAAGCTTTTTACATGAGTGGTGACCGATGACTTTGCAATGATCGTCGTCGTAGACTTCAAAGCAGGCACCAAATTCTGTAATACTTAGCAACTATGACACACACAGTCACTTTTTTCTTTAAAATAACAGCATACACACATGCATTGTATAAGAGACTCACCATGTTGATTTTCATTGAGATAAATGCACAATTTCTGTGCAGAAACAACCAAGGTGGCAAGGCAGAGGTTACCTCAGCATTTTAAAAAAGTTGTAACAAGTGCTGACAAAATGCCTCTAAATAGTATTCCATTAAATAGCATGTTTAAACTTTGTCCTTTGGTCAGCATTTACCTTAACTAAGGTGTCTAGAGTCATAGGCAGCTGCATTTAGTCTTCAAACGGTACAATCACAAAAGTCGACCAATCACATGCTCAGTGTGAAATTTTTATGTCAGGGAGGCTGGGGAACTAAAAATTGAGTTACACTTAAGTGACTTTCAAAGCAAGGATGGGTGGAAAATTGTTTGAACATTGAGTTTTGAAATGAATGTCTTTGCTGTCATATAACCAAGAATAGTACCGTAATAAGCTTGCATAATCATTATAATCACTAATAACTAATCAGCTAGACTTTGTTTGATGGCATGTATTTCTTTTGAATGCTGGGTAATTATGTTGTTGATAAAGGTACCATCCGTTGAGCCCTCGGGAGTGATCCTGTGAAAGCATACAAATATTGGACTTTGGGAGAAGCTTAACCGCCAGAGGGTGTTTTGAATCATCCCACAATGCATTGCATGTGCCTATACTGCAGCTTACTCACACGTGTCCGATGAGGGATAAAAAGCGTTCCCAAAGTTAAAGAACCACAGGACAGTTCATGATCATGCAAAAACATCCCTAAGTACTAGCAGCTTGTGGGCTTCAAATGATGTGATGTCAGGTTTTTGTTTTAAGAAAGGACTTTTGTGGGATCATCATGACCTAAGAGAAGATATCAGTAGCTTCCGCAAATTCATTGCTTTCCAATGGAGATTTTTGTACAGATAGCATGTCAATCGTTCGAGATGAACATTCTTAAAAATGCACGTGTTTTTTTTTTTTTTTTTGTGATCATACTGTTAATTTTCGCCATGGTTTCATCTCGAACGATTTTGACAATCAGTACCTGTACAAAAACCTCCATTGGAAGCAATGCTTGTGGGAAGTTTACGATATCTTATCTACATGACCTTGTTGAGGTGAACTGTTCCAAAACTGGTGCATTGTTGGATTGACTCAATCCCTCTGCTTCACAGCTACTATGAATATACCAACCCTTTTCATCTCAGCTAAACAGTGACGCTAAGTCTGTAAAATGTTTTAAAGTACCAGTATTTTTTTCACATTACAATTAGCAAGAAGAAAATGTTATGTGCAGAAAATATTATTCCATCAGATTGCATGTAACAATAAGTGTCCATATAGACGGAAGACTCTAACATCAGCCAGTTTTATCCTTAATAGGTTACTTTGTGTCTTACCACTTACAGGGTATGATACTGAAAATGTTTTTAAAAAGGTGTTTTTTTCTGACATTTAGATTTTCTGATTGAGCAAATCTGATAGTACCTTTAAGTGTATCGATGGCGGATGGTTATAGACCGCTGATTCGGTGGAGTCGCATCGGACCAAACTAATTTCCACAACCAACATTACCAATCTATCAGAACTTTTGAAAGTTTTTTTTAATTGGATACCTCAATTAGATGACATTAAGAGTTTAGTGAAGAGTTTCTGATTCAGATTTTTCCAGCATGTTGGAAAGTTTACAGTTCCTCAGTTCTTAATAAATTAATTTCAGTTGGAAAAGCTTTCAGAAAGTCAAAACTCCATCTTATTTTTTCAATCAGAAATGCACAATTGAGGGTTTAAGGCAAAAAAGGCCCATCTTTCAATAGCTGCCACTTGTTAGATTTGGCAGGTATAACACTTAATAAAACACAATTGAACAAATGTGCAGCTTTGCAATATGGGTCCTTCTTGACTAACCCCTCAATGTTTTAACTCCTTGGGTTGGACTTGAACAATGACAAGATTGCCATTATGTATTTTGATCTTTGAAATCTTTACAAATTATTTTTTAAATGATGGGAAATAAAATGAGTTAGTTGATTTTTAAGCACTTGTTACACATATTTCTTCAACTACTGTACAGATCCCTCCTATCCAATTGGCCCAAACTGGGGCTAAATGATGCAAACTTTACAATGGTAAACATTTAGAAATCATGTATGTAAAAAAAATGCACTTCAATCAAAAAGTACTGAACAACAATATTTTGACATGAAATGATACTTTTGACAGAGTGGAATCTCTCCAAGCTACCCCTCTGGGCTTACCTGCCTATCTATCAGCATCTAAGCTGATTTTGATTGGTCACTTGGTCCCAAATTCCACAAAAGGGGCAAAAGGTCCCTTTTTGCTAATTTTTGGTATAAAAAGTCCATAAATTAGAGAATTTGGCAAGAAAGTCCAATTTTTGATGATGAGATGTTTTCAAGTCCAAAACATGAACCATTTTAGCAGGGTTAGGTCCAGGGGCGTCCCAGACCATTTTTAATGGGGGGGGGGGTGTTGAGTCTGTGTTGCCGACAAATCATGGGCCGGATTCAAGAATTATCAATTTTCCCGGCTCTGCGCTCCCAGGTAGACATTTCTCCTGCTCTGCAACAACAACTAATACTGGAGTGGGCCCCCCGATGATTATCCTCCCATCAATCTCTTACGCCGACATTATACCCAGATCGCCGCAAGTCAATTTTGCCCAACAGAATTTTTTAAATGGGGGGGGGGTGTCACACACCCCACACCCCTCGGACGGCCTGGTTAGGTCTACTTTTTACCAAACATTCCACTTTTTCGAAGTCTGCACACCCAAATAAATCCTGCATCTGCCCTGGCCTGGTGCACCCTAGAACTGGATTTGTTGGCCCTGAACCCACACAGTGTCTCTTGAGAAAACTAGTTGAATTTTATCACGCATTGAAATATTTGTTTTTTGACAGCGTATAATTTATTTTTTCATAAACCTATAAGAACCTATGCTTCATTTTCTACAAAGAATTCCGTGGATGTCAATTTGATTGAAAATATGATTCAGTCGTTTGTTTGATGATTATAATCAGCCTACTTCCCAGAAACGAGGGCAGGGAAAATCAGAATCACATGTGGTTGTTGGCAAAACAACCATATCTCAATATCGTGTTCCAATTAATGGCTGTAATATTAAGTCCAAAGGGGAATCATAATTTCTAATTATAGAAATATCACAAATGAGCAGTACAAAGTTGTTTTCGCTCACATATAAAAATGTGTTCCCTGGACGCATGTTATTTGCGTCATGGTTTGTGAATGGGGGTTAAAGGTCCACTGGGTCATAGAGATCAATGGGTCGTACACCCCTATTAGTCTGGGCCTGTGGGGGTTCTGAACAAATAATGAATTGAAACAATGGTTAAGAGGGTGAAGTGCGATATGGTGCAGGTGTAAATTTTTACTCACACTCAGACATACATGACCCACCCACACACATATAGGATTGTGGGGACTTACACCTTTTTTTTTTTTTTTTTTTAATTTATTGTTTTTTCCTATTTTAGTGTTATTGTGAACCATGTTTTTTAGACATCTGTCTTAGAGTGACGTGAATTTTTACATAATAAATTGCAATATGATATTGCATCTTTATTCCGTTACGTAATTAATTAGCTTGTGGGGAGTTAGAATTTTTTAAACGTCCCCATCACACCACACACACACACCATAGATACATAACATTACAGTGGGCGCGCCGCAAGGGTAAATCATATGAGGGGCGAAACACCATGGGGGTGGGGCAAACAGTAACAAAATTAACTCAAATAGGTTAAAAAAAACTCAATTTTACACAATTGCACACGCACAGGTGCACAGTCATAATACCAAAGTAATCCTATGTGCCAAGGGGATAAGTCGGCAGCCCTATCCCCACAGAAGTATAGTGTGACCCTAATGTCCTTGTCCACAGATTTAATTACATATCTAAAGATAATTACTGATGCTTGGCCAAAAGGTATCTGAGATTTACTCAATCTTCTTAGTGAGAGCTCAACATGTCTGGCAAAGTCCACCAGCTCCATTATGTGGTGACAATAAAATGTGTATTTTGTTATTTGTGACAGAAAACTCCCTATTTTAAGATATTCATTCGTTTAAAAGGTGCGTGTTTCCAATCCTCCTTGGGACCGCCCCTGATTTACCCCGTAAGTAGTATCCGATTTCCCATGTCAGATGAAAGGCGTATTTTTCCATTGTCGTCCTGAATTTGAGCCCTCATATCCATTTCAATTCCCAAGATATAACAAAACCGTCCGTTTTAGTGTTAACCATCAATATTAGCACAGTATTTGAACTAGGGCTTTTGGGGGAAAGACTTCCATATGTACCGCCCCTCGTATAATTACATGTAATGATACAAAATTGATTTTAATTTTGGCCTTGTTTGAATCAAAACGGAATAAACAGCTAAATAAATAACATTTTATGTTGCATGTAATATATGAGATGGGGTACCTAGGGAAGTCTTGCCTGCTTTGACAACATGCATTTTGGTCCCTACCATAAAACCATGCCAGTTTGTTTCCCACGGTACTTGAGTGGGTGTAATGTGCGAGTGCCCGGCTCTCATATCAAGTAGAGAACACAATCACATAAATCGGAACAAGCACCTTTAGACATGTAATTGTAAAATCTTGATGCAAAATCAAGGTTGACAACAGAAATATTAACTTACTTTTTGCCATATTGAGATTTGGCACACAAAATACTCTCTATAACCACATCACAGATTCTTACAACCAGAAAGCCTAAACTCACTCAAATTGGAAAATTGGGAATTGGAACTCAAGCCAACTTCCTGTTGCATATAAAGCACAATAGCAATTTCCTACATGTTCAATGGTTGTGGGTTCTAGTCTCTCGGTGTGGCCAACTGTAGTGTCCAGTAAGCTTGAGTAAGGCACTCCTCCTCAATACAATAATTTGCAGTTTGTCAGTTTCATTGTCTTTGAGTACAGATAGCATAAGACAGCACCTATGGCGCTGCACCCAATTTGGCTGAAGATGTTCACTGATTTCCGGAAAACTTGCAATTCCCTGGTAATATTGAAGAGAGGAGCGAACCATGCGAAACGTCGAAATTTAAGTCGCATCTCAAGCTGTTCAGATTTTGAAATGTGAAATCTTTGGCTTCCCACTCCTATTGCAGGTTTTGGCCTCTCCAGTACAGTCTCCCGGGTACAGTCTAATACATGGCAAAAGCTACACTCAGCATGATACACCTAAGTAGCTTGAACAAGCAAATACAAGGTTAGGCACACATAACTGTGGCAAACCCTCCCCGCATAAATTACAAGGAGGATTCTGGTCCCACGCAAAGGAAGAGATTGCACTCGGCATGAGCTTGCTCAGCCCGACATACACTTTTAACAATGTCCAATAAAGACCCACATAAGATCTTACTCTCGAGTTACATTTTTTTTTTAGTAAGGCCTTCTGTTTATCAGCACTCAAAGTTTTAAAATGTAATGTGTTTTCAAGCAATAGTTATTCATTACAATCCAAACTTGGAATTGGTGTCAACTCCACTTGTACAGTAAGGGTTTTAATTGTATACATGATGAGTGGTAAAAACTAGCATTGAATGAGCTAATTTGAAGTTGTACCATATTTTCCACCCGGCAAAAGGTCATGCTTGCGGAGTCGGGACACTTAAGATAGGTGGTTGGGAAAAAGGCAATACCACATTTTGTAGGCTTCGCTTACTGAAATATATTTTTATAGTCAATAGCAAAAAAGTAAATACAGAAGTAAAGTCTACCCAAATTTGAGAATTACAGTTTAGAAAAAATTGTGAAAGATTTCTTTTTATGTGTTGTTGCATATTGATTATTTGTACATCAAAAGCTATGTCAAATCAACTTTCTTATCAAAAATCAATTATATTTCCGAAATCATGACATGATTTTAAAATGAATTTTCTGTGTCAGTACTACATATAGTTTAATCATGTTTTCCCCAAGCAATTTAACAAAAAAATGAACAACAAGAATATGAGACCAAAAAATAGCTGTATATTACGATGTACACAATATTTTACATGTATATGCCGTTTTGTAATGATGTCCAAAGGATCCTTTGGTGAGCTAAGCAAATTTGTTTAAAGGAATGCTTGGACATGTTGTTAAAATCTGAGTTCTTGCAGAACAGATTACTTAAAGGTCCATGGCCCGATCGCTATAGCCTTGTTCCCAGAAGCCCCATATTTTACCGGAAGTGGTCAAAATTTTGGTATCTGAAGAAAGCTACTACTTTTTTCTCTTTACCCTGTGAAAGGATGTTTGGTTCGGACATTATGAGCAAAATGTGCCCACATTTTTGGTTGAACCATTTAATCTTACAGAGTACCTGGTAGGGCCTTATAATTGATAAATCACGGTGTTTTTAGCTCTCTCATCAAAAGTGATTGAAATATCGGCGTGAAAACTTACAGATGGGGTTTTGGAGTGAAGGTCAATCTATCAATGAAAACTGACTTCTATCCTTACATCGGGCCATCGCCCTTTAATATCTGAATGACAAAAAACTTGTCTACTGGTTGTAATTTGTCTTGTCTGAAGTATGAAGTGACGTGCGCACGTAATACCCAGTCCGCTTCAGTTGCAGTGCGCTTGTGCTTGCCTACGCATGCTTGAAACGTCGTTACAGTGTATACGCCCTCGTCGCTACTTCGTACTTCGGGTTGGAGAAGTATGCCACAAATGTTCAGATGACTCTATTCATTCTCGGTCATTTTGGAATTGAAAAAAAAAAAAAATAAAAAAAAAGAAAAAAGGCTTTTTTTTGGTCAACTGTCACACCCCAGCCTCGCTTTCATGGCCTTAGTGGATTGAGCCAGGCATGTTTGTTCGGTATCACCTGGGGGGCAAAGAGGTATTTATATACAGGGCTAACTCATACTATGACATACACGAAAATGTATGAATGCCATTCTGTAGGGGTATCTTAAAGCGAGCTAGGGTCTCGCAAGAGATTATACAGGGCTCAAAATAAAAAAAATAAAAAAAATATTTTTAAAAAATAGCATACCAAATTGTTCGTAAGATCACAAGTAGTAAAAAATGTATAGTTTGTCTATCCTCCCGACTTACCCCTATGGAGTTTATAAGCAAGAGATTATACGGGGTCACAATTGAAAGTGGGTCCAATGTTGATTGACTCGCATACCAATTGTGTTCTATGATCACAATGAGTAAAAAAAAATGTATAGTTTCGTGGCTATCTCCGACTTACCCATATGGAGTTATAAGCTGAACGTTAAATTTAATAGGTCAAAGATTAAATTTAGCTTCTACAGGGGTCAAATACAAAAATGCTTTAATTTCAGTGGAAAGGGTCTCATACTGTTTGTAATGTTCTCACAATTACAATGAGGAAAGTGTCGACCATCTGCAATGTGAAATTTAACAAGTTACGCACCTCATAGTACTACCCCTATACCCTATAAGGGGCTGGGTTAATGTTGGGTGTAACTGGGTAACTATACATTGTACATTGTCCAAGCTATAACTTATTTGACTTGTGATTACAATGCAAATACTATGAACCATTTCCAAGGAAATTGAAGCCGTTTTTTAATATTTGACCCCTTTAGAAGTCATCAAAAATTAGATGTGCATTTCTCTCTGTAAAAGGTATAGGTATCCTAAACATATCCTACAAGTGCTAAGACGAAGCAACCTAATACGGACAAATCGTTATTCTTTTTTAAGTCATTACTGTCCCGTCCGGACACTTACTACAACACATAATTGAATGGATTCATATCTTTGATACTGTTACGTTTTCAGTTTGCAAAAGGTAACTTAAAGAGAATGCTCCCGACTTGTCCTTCATTACAAGCTATTTCTGCAATTTCAAATATTTTTGACTCGTTCGGTTGAATCACTGATAGTGGTCTTTAATCTGTTGTTTGATGTGAACCAGTAACATAGTTTCAAAGTTGGGGACTTGTCAAATCCCAGGAACGTCCATATGGTGTAAGACTACACATTCAAATAATAGATTAGGAACTCGTTGCTACGTAATATATGTAAAGGCTGTATTCTGAAGACCCGGGTTTAAAACAAGATTTAGTCCTACATGAGTGGACCTTTTTTTCCTCCAACATATTTAGGTAAGTTGCTGTAATGGGTGAGAAAATCCTCATGGATGAATGTTCCAATCCATCCATGAGGAATTTTCTCACCTGTTGTATTTACTTCACAGTAATGTTGAAATGAACAAGGTCACTCATGTAGGACAACCCTGGTTGAAACCCAGGTCTAAAGTTGGCTCTCTTTCAGAATACCAGCTTAAATGAATAAATTTGTGGCAATGCCATATCTCTCATTGATGAATTAAATTCAAGAAATTGTTTTAAAGACCACAGTGATTGCTAATCAGCAAATCGAAAAAATCAGCAAAACAGATTTTTACATGTATGTAACAAGTACAAGGTAACCTAACTACCCTGC
>JAMKCH010050228.1:0-10967 GCA_023653785.1 Ophioderma brevispina
AGTAATTGCGGATCATTCTGACCATCATTGGCTGGTCGGAATTTTTCTATTGCTTCTAGGTAGAATCTTTAGGTCATCAGCAAAACGAACAGAAATGGGAGTTTTTTGTTTCTCTTATACATGTATAAATCTGATTGCATCGTCGACACACAATAGCAATAGAGCCATTTCTTGGAAGTCAATAAAAGGATGATGTAATGGAATATCGAACATTCATTATATCCAACAATCGACAGTAGACATGAAGAATTTGCGCACCGTCTTTGCATCTATACAGGTCTGTCACCAAGATGCATACCAGAAGACTGTTGTGGGTCGAGGCACGTATCAACTTGATCCCTGATATTGCGCTCACGGACCGATCCGCGATAATAGCGGCTTGGTAAAGATGTGCTTGGTAAGGGAATCAACAAGGTACTAAGGTTTTTACCATTCCGATGACAATGGAACTCTCTGATGATGCTCGGCCAGTTCTAAGCAAGGGACTAAACTTTGTACCCCTTGAATCACACACCAACGCAAGTTTACTGTGTTTGAGGATGTTAAGCTTTTTCTCCGACGACTTCGTGTAAAAGAGCCTTCTTCCATGACAACAACCAGGATAGGCCAATGAAGACTGTTTTGAGAGACTTCAATCAACATCTTCTGATTGGACCCCGCCCACTGGTCATATACGCATACTGGACGAGGTCAATAAGACCTTGATTGACATCAACCATTCCATGTTGAAACCACCTCGCACATCTAGGGGCAACATCATCTCGTGAGCGTAAGGCTTTGCACGAACTTCGCTCTACTAACGATCTGGTGATCAAACCGCAGATAAGGGTGGGGCAGTGGTTGTTTGGTCAAAGGAGCTGTATGTTGCCGAAGCCAAGCGACAACTTGACGAGTCTTACAACTTACAAGCCATTTCGCGCACGACCCTACTGATGAACATCAAAAAAACTGTGAAATCTACAGTAACACAACTTGATAAACAATAAGATCTTCCATCCTCGCTACTAATCTATTAATAAGCCCCCTGCTCATCACTTCTACATCCTGCCTAAGTACATAAGCCCATTTGTCCAAGCCGCACCCATTGTGGGCTTCCCATAGTTGTCCACAGTCGTTCACTCATTGCCCATTCATTGACGATAGCCTTCAAAACCGATTGTAACATCTCTTCATCCTATGTCCAAGACTCTTCACACACTGCCTTCGGATTCTGATCATCAAAACGGTTTCATGAACACCTGTTTTGTTTACTATGGATTGGTGTTTTTCGTTGCAGCCACCTCAAGCCCATATACCAAAGTTGGAAGCTATGAAATTTTTAATCTTGATCAGCGGGTAGATCAAACTATTTCTTCTACAACATACTTCGCTTGGCTACGCTTGGTGCTCACACTTAGCAGTTTTAGTTTTGATGGTCAACACTACCTCCAGGTTAAAGATGTAGCCATAGAATAAAGATGGGGCCAGGATTTGCATGCATTTAGTTGGTATTTTGAGGGAGAGGACTTTTTCAATCATATGATGGCCGGTACAATTCTATACAAAGCGTACATTGACGATATTATTGGAGTTCTGGTTGGACCGCGTTGACTGAAGATATTGAGGAGAGTGGATTTGAGGTTCGTAACTTTGACATCATCACTAAATCACCTGGACTATAGTTGGCGAAAACACAAAAAACAGTTCTCGAATGGTCGAAAAACATTATTTGACTTTTACCGTCTATTACGAGAAAAGAAATTGCCTAATGATGCATTAGACTTTGCTTCCAAATTCACGGAAATATCACCCTCGAAAGGGAATTTACTTCCCGCAAAACAAAACTGCTCTTCAATCAAAGTGAAACATGGTGCAAGAAGAAACAAACAACCTATTCGACATAACCAGGGTTCTTTCGATGGACGGGAATTCTTGCGAATTAGTGTGGTTTACCTCCTTTCCCAGCTGAAACCCCACTTCGGCAACTCGATTGGAATCGGGTTAGCAGTATTCAACGAACCACCAGCAAGTCATCGAACGCATATAAAAGAAGAAGATATGCGATGTATTCCAAAGCAATGGACTGCGAATCACTATAGAAAATAACGAAAAGGATTGTCGACTTTCTCGATGTGCACTCGACCTCATAAAGGTACATACAAACCATTCCTCAAGGCAGGTAACACACCCTCGTACGTAACGTTGAGACGCAACCATCACCGCTGTGATCGCACAATACCAAAAGGAATCAACCACAGACTCGCTAACATTTCATCAAGCACACACGAGTTTGAGGAAACAACAGACATATACCAAGAAGCACTGTATAATAGCGGCCACAAACACAAGCTCGAATTTTACAAGAGACAAAGAGGAAGTGAACCGCAAATGCAAGCAGAACGAGAAATATAAAAGTCAAGTGGTACAACCCAACCGTTGATCTCTCCGTAAAAAACAACGATCGTGGACGAAGGCTTCTCAAAGACACATATTAAGGAAAATATTTACAGAAACAGTAAAGATTCGACAGCTGCATGCAGAACATCAAAACTATCATTGACACAGCAACAGAAAATCATGAATGAAAAACAAACCACCGAAACACCGAGACCCAAACCTTGCAACTGCAAGAAAAAAGACGAGGGCCACTTAAATGGAAAGGGCGGTCAAAAAAAATATATAACAAGCAATTGTTAAAAACGCAACGACAAAGAAGAACATACGTGCATATATGGCATGCCTGAGTGGACCAATTTTGTCCAAGCACTGTGTATTAACTGGTATGAAAAGGTTGTAATGTAGACACTACGCCTGGGGTTGATACACTAGGGTATGCACGGTTGAGTTTTGGGGAAACGGCCCCAGCTATGGGAACATTAAACAAGCGATCGAACTGATCAACACATGCCGACACGGTCCAAAGCACTAACGTAAAAGGCGAACGTAAGCGCCCCGCCCATGTGTACCCAAACCGCATAAAATACGCACGTACAATGCGAATCTGTAAGCGAAATCTTCGCACATGTTTTGTGTTGTTATTCCATCAGACTTACTCCCTGAAGATTATACAACGACGTGTCAACAATTGTCTTCATCAGGTTTGTAAATTTAAGATTAATGTAAATTTAAGATGAGAATAGTTACTAAAGTATTTATTTCCCCGTGGTGGGAAATAAATCTCGCATTGATACCAGCGGGCTTCAGAGTGTTGAGGGAGGCAAAAGGTGATTGTTCAGGCAATGTGACGTGGTTGTCTGAGTTCCATGGTGGTCAGCAATGAGTAAGTAACAGAACATTGGTTCAATGTGTGGTTATTTTACTATTGAACATGTTAAGTGTGACCGCAAACTGGTTTTGCCTGTTGTGTTACGGATGGAACGGATGTGATCGGAAAAACGAACGGAAATGGGAGTTTTGAGTTTCACCGTCGTATGTATGGCCGCAGTCCAGTTAACAAACAATAGCCTAAATAACGTTCTGGATCGTGGCAAGTGAACGAAGACGTGATATTGAGTTTGTTTTCCTCCATGGGGCATGTTGGGGGCCGCGTTTGTAATACAGAGAGTGTTAGACCCATAAGGGCAAGTTTTGAAACGTGGTTCTTACAAGGGACGTCATTCCTAGGGGTCTGTGAAGGGAATTCTTTGCATGATGAACTAGGTAATCGTAAATGTTTCTTTCACGCGCAGGTGGTGCGTGGTGGTTTCGTGAAGGGTATGTTGGTGAAAGTTCTTGGTGATGATGTTACGGATTTTCAGGTTAGGGGTGGTCTACGTTTGTTTGGCACAAATTTTTCGATTGCAATTTCTTGGACTTTACCAATAGTACCATATTGCATGTTGTTATATCCATTGTAGCCCCTGTTAAAAGTTTTGAAAATTGTAATTATTTGATCTTGTTGCCATGTTTACTGAACAGGGCCTCTGAATAGCTAAACACTTGAACAAACATAACTGCTTACCAGTAACTTGCACTTACAACAACTTGGGTTAGGAGGTGCATTGGGTACAATGCGCAAGAAAGACAGAAAAAACCCAGAGGCCGGATTTTTTGATCTGGTTGCCATGGCAACCAGAAGCTGACCAAATTAGGGAACTTTATGCCATAATTCAAAAATTGAAGCCCTAATTCAAAGATTCGGCTTCATGGTTCACAGCCCTATGTATGCTTAATATATGTGCAAATTTCATTGTTGATACGGTCTTTCGTTTTGGTTGACGTCGTTCCCCGTTCATAAAAAAAACCCGATTTTTAACCATTGAGTATGAGTGAAACGTAATCAAAATATTAAAAGTTGCAAAAAAACAACTAGTTAATTTGGCCCATATTAATTTGGAAATAATTTTTCATTTATTTAAATATAATTCTTAACATTTTGTGAGTGCATTTTGGTGCAAAATTGGTGCTGATCTAATGGGTTAAATTAATTTTTAAAGTGTTTTTTAAAGAATTTTAATTTTATGGTGAAAATAAAGAAATACATAAGAAGTGCTGTCGAGCTGAATAATTGCGAGTTGGGTTGATGCATAATGAATTTATTTAATTGTTTTTTAATAAATTAAATTTGAAAAAATATTGTAATATGTGGTCATTTATAATAAAAAAATAACTTGCTTAAAAAATCACAGGGTGAGCAGCTTTTACATACAAATGTATACCAAAAATATGCATCCGAACGTGCGAGGCGAGAATTGCTCTTAATCGAGCATAAAAAATTTTACACGAAATGTCCTATTTTCCTCAAACAAAAAGCAATGAAAGCTGTGAAGTTTACACTTTCCTATCATGCCTAAATCTCAATTGTGCTAGTTTAGGATCCTTTCTTCAATATTAAAAACGTAGACCCCCCCTCTTCGATAAGTAGGATGGAAAATTAGAGCAAGAGGGATCCTATATTACTGGCTAGATTGACCGAAGATTGCAAAAGCGTTTTTCTCTGTCAAGTGCAGTAACTCGTTTGACGAGTTACGATGTAATCTGTCAGGATAACAACGGCAATGGAAAAAGGAAGGAAGTATGCATCTGCCAGTTGATTTTACAAATCATAGGAAGTAATTGAAGATAATGTAGTAAGCTGGGCGTTGGAGTGTGTGTCTGTTGTACTTTGGTTAGTTGGGAATATGGGATGGATTTCTTGAAGATGTGAAGGATTGATGGGATGAATATTTGAGGTAGCTATGAGAATTATTGAGGTAGCTATGAGAATCGTTAGGCTATAAGATATGCGGTGGAAAGACGATCACTCATCTATGGAAACTTGAATAGCAAGGGAATGATTGGAGGAGTCAGAGATGGTCCAGGTGAACTGAAGGGACGGTTGGAAGTTGCAAAAGTTGAATAAATTGCTCCGGTCGGCACAAGGACCAGACATAAGTAACAATGAATCATCAAGTATCTTTTAAATCATCCGGTATGGACCATGGTATGCTGAGAATAGTTGTTGCTCGAAATATCCTACGCGGAACGCAGGCGTAAACCCATCCGATCTTCGAGCCCATGCCACACCCTTCATTTTGAGGTACGTGTTTGAAATATTAAGTGATTTTTAAGTTGTAGGACCAGTTTTGTTAGAGTAGCACAGTGGTGGTTAGAGGGTGTCCAGAATATCGATGATCCCTGGTATTTCAAAGCTAGAAGACCGTCATGTTAGCATGGCAGGATAGAGTGAACATACTGTCCATGGTGAAAAGAAGCTAGCCTTCTCGATCTGTTGAAGTGGGAAACCAGTCCTTCTGATCCCTTGTGAGTTTAAATCAGTAAATGGCAACGTTTGAATAATTCATGTTGTCTGTATACGTGTAGCAGGTAGAAGGTGCAGAATCTGTTTCTAAATTCAATGACTTGCCTGTAGGATTTATGGTGGTGTTGCCACATTATCCCACATCCGTATAAATTCAATCTAACGACATCACCATTCCACTTGCGGCGATCAAAAGTCACGCTCTCCTATTTAACGCATATTTGCCATAACAATACTGTTCGCGTATGGTCAAATCAATAGTCTGTCCACAGTGTCTGACTTAAGTCACTTAATACTGGTACTAACTCTGGTCGTATTAACCATGTTAACGTCGGACTTAAAGTTGACGTTTTGGACTCGCACTGATCGGATCTAATCCTGTCGGTATTACTATCGAACTATATTGGTCGGGTGGACGCGTAATCAACGGTATTAGCGCTTAGATCCGACATAAACTTTAGTCCGATCAGCTTAGTTTACCGTACTAGCTGACCGTAAGTGGCCCATGGGAACTGGCATCGGAGTTATCTTCCCACACCAAAAGGTTTAGAATAATGATTAAAATATGAAAGAAACAGGTGAAAACATCGTTTTACTTTTATCAAATCTGTTTTTATTCATGCACTAACCTAAACAACCGTTAAAAACTTCACATGACCCATTTAAATGGTAATTATGGCAAACTCAATTCATTTTGGTGAAAATGATCTTTTCTCTGTGACAACCAATACAAAGTAAGGTCCGTTCCGTGATGAAAAGTGTCCGTCTGTCATGATTTTCATTTTGGTGAAGATACATTAATTGATTTCAATTTTTAAACTTTCATTCACACGTATTGCAGGTCAACAATTGTCAGGCGTGTTTTTTTTTTTCTCATTTCTGACCTGCTAAGGAATAACCACTTTTGTACATTCTTTTTGGTCATACCCGTATGTCACGATGTGGGCTTGCCATACTTAGAAGTGGTCCAGCGCCCTCTTGTGTTCCTAGGCTAGTTCCACCGAAAGGTCACAAGGTCATTCATTGATCGTGGATTGGAGAAGTTGAATGAGATTGGAGACGTGAAATGATGTAGCGCAATAAAGGCCCCGGGGGGGGGGGCACTAACTCATGACAAGGGGGTATCATCCTTGTCCAAGCAATCACAAAAAGCACCCTAAATACGATTTTTCGAAGCTGAATTTTTCACCCCTAAACACGTAACAGCAGCTCCATTATCTACCCTAAACAAGTACTGATGGAATTTGGGGCCCTAAGCACGTTAACATTAGGCATTTTTGCATACCCTAAACAAGTATTTGTCTTTCACCCCTACCCTAAGCAAGTACTTGAGCAATTATTACCCCTTATATGTAAAAACCCAAAACCATATTCTTTCAGTGTATTTTTTTGCACACCAGAGAGAATTGTCTGAGCATTGTGTATTTCTGAAAATATCTGGGGAAGTTAATTTCAAGCCATGATATATTCGAGGAAGGTATTTGAAAGGAATGCATTTGAGTGAGCCAGGGGGCGTATTCCAACCATCCTCAGACGGCGGCACGGCAAGTCGATAAAATCGCCAATAGGCCTATGGCCTATAGGGGTGGTGGGGCTTGTAATGCTTCACACTTTCCAACGCCTTTTCATGTGAATTTGATAGAAATAATTTGAAATTTGAAGTGATTCAATACAGCAAAATATAGTATTGATTAAAGACACTATCCGTGATTTGAAAAAATTTGAAATTTGCAGGAATAGCTTCACAGTGAATGATAAGATAAGTTCTGTAGAATTCTATAATTCCCTTTCCAAATGAAGAATTGACAGAAAGGAAGACAAAGAAGAAACGGCAGTGTTCGCAAGATTTCGATCCCCATTCAATACGTGTTGTAGTATGTGCCCGTACGGACAGTAATGACTAAAATATCCGATGGTGTCCTTATTAGGTTGCTTTGGTCTTATCATTTGCAGGTTGTCTAGGATCCTGTAACTGTTATCCATATATGCAAATATCTGATTTATGATTTTTCGATTTTCTGTTTAGCAGATAACTGATGTGTCTTTAAAGGGGTGATAAAGTAAACAGTCTTGATGGGTTAAAGTGTGGCACAGAGAATTAATTATGTAAGTGGCCAGGCCCCACAGAAGGAGGTTGCAGCTCTCTCTCGCAACGAAGAGCGAACTGGAACCATACCAATAGACCATGTTTGTTTTCCGAACACATGTCTCATGCAAATTTGATCAAAACAATTTTATATTGTAAGTGGTACGTTAAAATTGCAATAGGCCAAGGATCGACGGTTATAAACAGTAAAATATATTTCATGCATGTAAGGTTTGATTTGAAAACTAATCATTAAAATTAAAGGTGTTAATGGAGAGTCGTAAGCGGCACGAGGTGGGTCGCGGAAACCTTGGGGTTTTCAAGACAATTTCTATGTGGTCAATAGGATCCGGGAGAATTCGCATTAGGAGAACGTTATTTGCCGCACTTATTTCCGCATTTGCACCGCAGCGAAAAACTTGGAAATTTAGGATTTGAAAAGAACAGGTTTGAAGGCAAAAAATACAGACTTCCGGGACCCTTTTTTATGCTGAAATCTGGAGCCTAAAGGCGTAAGTCCTCCTTAGAAAATATAACCCTTTAAAAATTTAAAATTTGGTGATTTTTTGACCCTTTTCACGTACGGTACGGTAACGTGCATGCATGATCCTGAAAAAACTACCTTTTTTTACGTGAATTCTTGGACACGGATGATACCCCGTGTCTATGGAAGATGATCCCCCGGGAATAAACGTTACATTTATAATAATCATATCTCAGCGAGTCATCTCTTAGCTCTACCTTTGAGTCTAATTCATACATGTAACAATACACGTTAACATGTGGTTGAGCGAATTCCGGGCAAGATACTGGTACCTCAAGCTAATTCCTGAACGCCTTTCTGTGAACTGTTGATTGGATTCTACAAGAGTACAACATGGAATCGGAGCGTTTGGCTTGCGTATCGTGATGGCGAGTTTAGCCTGAGCAAACAAGTTTGTACTATACAGGTGGGGGGTTTTTTGTGTTTTTTTAAACTCAAATCAAAAAAACCTGTGTGGATTGTATACAGATTTATGATACTGACTTTATAACATGAAATGGATGGAGATCAGACAGAGACTCTTCGTGACATTCCCAAATTTTGAAAGGTGATGAGGTAGGGCCTACGTATACGGGGGGTATGAAAGCAAGCAGCGGCAGATGGAGCAGGTGAAAAAAAACGAGAGGGTAGCGCGCCGATGGCCTTCAGACTCCTACCAAAAATACAGGACAGCGGAGGGAAACATACTCATGAATTATTCAAATTTCAAGTTTGGAAACATGGAAGTTGTGCGAAGTTGCTGAACGTGGAGCTGTAATAGGTTATCGACCACGTCTTCCTGTGATGGGACCTATAAATGCCACCCCAGCAGTGATTTGAAACTAGGCAGTGCACTAAAATTCTGAAATGTTTGGAATCTATCGTATGCAGCAAATGCCATTGCACGACAAAATTTTTGTTTTGTAACTTTACGTGCATTTCTAATTGTCCTCACCACCATGATTAGACTTCAAAGCCAGTTCTACACGTCGTGAAGCATACTGAACCAGAGCTGACCATTCCAACTGTTTTGGAGACAGCGTGTTCCGACGTCCGTGGACCGCCTGCATACGATATTCTACAGGACAGTCCGATATCAGCTCAATTGTGAACAAAATTTGATTGTGGAACAATATTGTAAATATGAAGGAGCAGGTCCAAAACTAGTATAAATAAGGACACTAGATTTAGCTCATGAGTTACGTAATTTTTATTTTGACCATGAAATGCAAAGTACTGCAGTCTAAGCTTTTGATGACCATTGAGAAAATTCGACCTTTAGTTTTCCATATTTGTTTGCGCATCTTTATGTTGTAGTGTAAAGACCAGAATTAAGGATTTAGGCATATGCAATTTGAACAGGCATTTTGTGACTTTGTGTTTTACCGATGTCGAGTAACCATGGATGTTCCTTCAGGATATTGGTCGGGGACTGCATGTCAAAAAGCATGTGAACGTGCGAATGAGGTCGGTTGTCTCGATGTACATCGCTCATGATAGGAATTGTGGAACAAAATTTTCAAGAAATGCGTGTACTTTTATGAGGATCCTAGAGCTCAGTCTTGCGGGGAAACTGAAATTGAAAATCCGCGGTCTTGAGAAAAACGGAACTTTTTGATGTTTGGACAATGATGCGAAAGTCCCGGCTGGACCGGTGGAGAGTTTTCTTTTGTCAGGTATAAATGTGTCAATGCCTAGGTCTGGTGAATGCCAGGATAGCAACATTCCCACTCTACGAGATCGCAAATAGTTTATGTGACCACAGTGATTTGTCTCAGTCATTCGCATGACGTACTAAAAAGTAAAGCGCAGTGAGTGATAGTTATCGGTGTAAACTGTGAATGAAAGGTGGGCATTTGTAAATTGTACCATAGAGCCAGTTGGGAACTTCACAAGTTGGCCGACTTTTGTTTGTAATGTCCCTCAATTTTAATATGGAAAGAGGCAATGTTTAGGGGGGGAGGATTTTTTTTCTGAGAGCCTTCATTCGCCGCGTTCTCATGAAATGTCCTGTTTCATGAATAAATATGTCTGTAAAAAAGGATTTTTAAAAGAAAAATCGTTAGCCCCTGCCCTCGGCTAGCTTGAAGCAATAGAGCGCTGTAGGATGTGGTAACAATGATTGTATTTTCAATTTTTCATGTTGACATTTTTTTTCCCATTAGTGATATATCCATTCGCCTTGGCATTATCATTTAAATTTTTCCTCCACAGTTGGGGGTGTTGTTTCGAAGACCAGACCTCGAAAAACAACAGACCCCAGACCTCGAAACACCAGACCCGGAAGTGAATTTCACTTCCGGTTGGTGTTTCGAGGTCTCGGTGTTTAGAAAACCCGGGGGGATGTATCGGAACAACACCAGACCTCAAACACCAGGACCTCGAACACCAGACGGAAGTGCCAATTGTCCGGGTCTAGTGTTTCGAGGTCTGGTGTTTCGAGGTCTGATGTTTCGAGAAACCCCCGGGTGTTTCTGAAAAACCAGGGACCTCGAAAACCACCCAGCCCGGGAAGTGAATTCACTTCGGGTCTGAGGTCTGTTGTTCCGAGGTCTGGTGTTTCGAAACACCCGGGGGGGATTTGTATCGAAACACCAGACCTCGAAACACCAGACCTCGAAACACCAGACCTCGAAACA
>JAMKCH010050229.1:0-17566 GCA_023653785.1 Ophioderma brevispina
ACCTCCTGCCAGTCAATTTTTCAGAGGCTCCAGCGTCCCCACGTGGACCAATGTCGCCTGCTCACTGGGAATCACCAGCTTCCGGCTACTACTCATGGCGTCCAGATCCCAGAGCCGTGGGTCAGGACGCGATGGTGGATCAGTGCCATGTATCCCCTCCCCCTCCCAACGCGATGATACCAAGAGTCCTCGAGAAGGTACCTCGGGGCCCGACAATTGCCTGGTTCGGTTGAATGGCCCATGTGGCCGGCTCAGCTGTGGTTTCCCCGGTCTCTAGTGAACTGCTAGTGGTGACTAGTGGCGCATTAGCGATCCTCCAGCCGACGCTTCCGTCCCGGAGCGTACCATCCGCGCTCGATCAACTTGACTGTCTGGCGCATTTCCGCCACCAATACACTCAGGCGGACTTTCTGAACATTCTGCCGCGCTCGGCTGCTCAGGCAAGGAGGAAGCCAACTAGAGAATCTTATGATTCTCGCTCTGCCAGGTGCTAAGAGGACGCCAATCGAGAGATTGATCTGCTTGTCCTGCTCTGTAGGGCAGATCGGTATTTCCCAACGGAATTTTTTTCCTTGAGGGTTTGGGCGTCCAAACAGTCAGTGCTACCGTACCGCGATGGGGCGCTCCATCGGGGCTTCATAGACGCACGTAGTCTCTAATATCCTCAAATCCTCATGAATCTGCTGAAGGGCGTGTTTTCGGTTCGTCCCCCCGGTTCGTTCACTCGTTCGGAGTGGGTCTGCCACTAGTGCTCAGTTCTTAGGGGAATTCGAACCACTGGATAGGGCCAGTCGCCTGGACTAGGAAGACGGCCTTTCTTGTGCCAGTGCCCGCTGTCCGGGCGATGGGTTCCGAATACATACCGTTGTCCATGACGCGGCTCCACCTGCAAAGTGGTTGAAGGACTGCGTGTCCCCCCCCCCCCACCCCCCCCCCCCCCCCCACTCTAATAATTCAACTCCTGCTTACAATGAACCTGTTCCTCTTCTCCCGTACCTTGTCCTTTCTGCTTTCCTGTCGAATAAACCCTGTTGCCTCTGTCATCTTCACTAAAATGGTCCCAGAATCAAGCATCTTGAAGTGGGCTCCATAGACATAACAAGCTTTTCATGATAGAGAAAAAACTCCGAGTCCCAACCCATATGTCCAGTAGTCGAATGACACAGCCGTCTGGTTGCCTCAACCATCCTTAGTGCACACGCTAAAACATCACAATCGTTGGTCGGGCTCTCTCGGTTTAGTTAACAGCTACAAAAAAATTCATTTTGAGTTGCCCCGTCTGTACAAACTGCAATATTTAGTGGGTTTTTATGGCACACGGCCCCATCTTGGATTTCCTAATTGCCCTAGGGTGACAATTTTTACTCCATCTTAATTATATAGTTACCTATTACAGATATATAATCAGATGAGAAAAATGATAAACGTGTAGTTGGTTGATCTCTCTGTGAAAATCACATTTTCGGGTTTTTCTGTCTTTATAAATGGCGGCCATCTTGTCTTTCTCAAATTAATCAAGCTTGCCTTCCAAGATACATTATAATTTACATTTCCTACCGCAACCATGAATGATTATTAAAAAAACCAATTGCCAAGCATTTTGGGGTGCCCTTGTCCATGGAAACTGCATTTGGGATTTGTTTAACAGTGAATGGCGGCCATCGTGATTTCTCAAATTGCCCAATGGTGGCAAGTTGACACCCACCTTGATTCCATTATATACCTTTCAAAGAGAAATAATCACTGAGAAAAAAAACTTATCAGAGATTTTCAATCTACTCCTCCTCCGCTGCTGGACTATAATAGATATGTTTGTCGCAAACATTATGCTTTAAATTAATTTTCTATGATTTGGTGGCCATTTTGGAAACAAACCAACATAAGTATTCTGACAACACTGTTTTTACTTAAACATTTCTAGAGTCATTGGGCCAAATTATCAAGAAACCATACGCTTTGGGTAAACAATATGCTTTTAAAGAATTTCTATGATTTTGGCGGCATTTTTATAAAAAGCCCTCTATCATTCCTGAACAACACTGTTTTGGTTTTAATACAAATTCTAGGCGGTCACTTGAACCAAAATATCCCCGGAAACTTGACCCTATTAGATGGTATTTTGGTAAACAAAACCGCTTTTTTCGATTTTTCTAGATTTTGGCGGCCATTTTTGACAAGCGGCCGCCCCAGGTGACGCAATACGACACTGGAAATTCGCGAACAAGTTGAAGCGATTCCTTATGATTTCCTTGAAACACATGATTTGAAAAATCAAAGTTGTGGCAAATTATCGCAGTAGTGATAAGATAGTGACATCTGCGTGCCTGACATAATAAGTTTAATAACATCAGGTATTTTGCAACCAAGTCTCAAAGAATATCGCAAAAGTAAGAAGAGAGACCCAAATTTTGCTCTTTAAGAAGCAAACTGCAAAAATATAAGTCCGTACCTTAGCAAATTTGGTAGTGGTATGTGCCCTTTGTTGAAGGCAAGCCTTTTTTTTTCCATTTATGGCCTTTAGTTATCACTGACTATGTCATTTGTTTACGGTATAGCATGAATGAAAAGTTGGGGGGTTGTTGGTTTCGGACGGCAAAGGTAAATTTTTAGTTTTATGAAATATTGGTTATATTTTTGGAGTGTTTGAGAAAATATTTTGGGTGTACGCTGAGAAACCTTATCTGTTGTCATTAGAAGTTCTTGTTTGCGGTTTTCGACATGAAGGACCATTGCTGCGACAATTGCTATCCATGCCCCCACGTGGCTGTTCCTCTAAACGATGTTTCCCCCACGTTGACCGTTGTCAGGCAACCCTTGGAACTGTTGAAAGCCAATTCTGGAATTTATAAGTGGGTTCCTTGAAATTTGAAGACACTTTAATATATACATTGATAAACACAAGAGGGATTCACTTGCGACAGCAGTTGGCATACTTCGGAATATTTTTTTAATAACCTTTTAATAACGACGATACTAGATTCTATTTTTGCTAGTTTGGAGACGACAAAACACACTTGCTGTATACTTTTGACGGGTTTTAGATTTACTTTGTGTCGACTGTGCTCCACTATATGATTGGCCTAACATTCGACTTTTACCTTTTTAATATCCTGGCTTTGTTGAAAGCGGAAAATGTTAAATAAGTGGCGTTAAAGCAATAAGACTAAGGCGGAAATCTTTTAACATTCATTCAACAAGAGTCAGGGAATTTGTCAAGTAGTAATCCTCTATTTTTGATCGAGGATATTCCCTCAAAATGGCCTGAAACATACGAAAATTAATATAGACATTTTTTGTAAAACCCGACATTTTTCTCTGCTACCAGTATGCCATGACCGTCTCTTATATCCTTATTACGTGTTTTAACCAAGTGTCCTTGATCTTGAATTCGTAACCTCCAAAAGCAGCTTTGCTTATCCAAGGAGTCTCGTGCTGTGAATTCGTGCAAACTCGTATCAAACAAACAATATATACAAAGGTGCAATAACGTGCAAGTAAAAACAATGTCCAATTTAAGTTTGACATGGTTGGTGTTGGTTGCCGTCCACCTATAACTGTGAGAGCAAGGTCCTGGAACTGGTGGATTGACAGAGCTGAGACACCACAGGCACTGGAAGTGTATTCCAAACTGTATAGTGCGCACAAGTCGGAATAGTTAAAGGAATTCACTCTGGCTGTATGACTTGTAGTCAGTAGTTTTTTGGAAGTTCTACCTGGACGATTTGGATGGAATGACACAACTTGGGAAAGGAATATTCCCATCAAATTTGATTTTTAATAAACATGAGCACTGATGTAATAATCTGCGAGTGGCGAGTGAGTCCCAATGGAAGTTCTTGTAGCATTTTCGTGAGCTGGCTGTCCTTGTAATAAATTTTTTTGTGACAAATACGGCCGCCTGTCGTCGTACTGTTTCCAGAGAGTTAACTTGTCCACTAGCATAGGGGCTCCACAATGCTGCTGAGTATTCCAACTTAGGTCGTACCAAGGTCTTGTAAGCACATTCCTTCACGTCCTCTAGGAAGGATGAAACATATTCCTTTCCCCGTAAGAACACCCAGGGTACTACGGGCAGCAGATGTTATGCTTTGGACGTGATCTTTCCAATCAGGGTTTGTTGATGGTGTACTCTAAGTACTTGTGCTTTGTCGTTTCAAGAGATGTTTTGTTTCCGGTCAACAAGTGTATGTATGCTTTAGTGGTTTGGTTTTACTGGTAATTTGTAGAAACTCACATTTAGATGCATTGAAGCACATTTGCCACTGGTCGGTAGGGGGGGGGGGGCGCCATTTTTTAAATTTTTTGAAGGTCATTTTGGCAGTTGGTCTGGTCCTCGTATTTTATTTCCCTAATACAAGATGAATCATCCACAACGAGACTAAGGGTCGAACTCACATCATCAGCTAATTCATTAATATCAACAGAAGAGGTTTGGTCGTAAGACAGAAGCCCTTGTGGTACGCCTGATGTAACTGGTGACCACTGGAAAGTTGTTCCGTTGACTGCTACACTTTGCTCACGTCTTGAGAGGAAATCTTCAATCCACCTCAGGGTTTTACCTCTGATGCCGTAAAAGTTGAGTTTGACAAGATAACGATGATGCGGGACCTTATCAAATGCCTTGCTAAAATCTAAAAAAGCAAGACGTCGTCTGACCCTCCCCATTTCAAACTCAGCCCAGTCGTGGCGTTGCTTGAATAATGAGTCTCGCAGAAGTTTTTCGCGAAATCCAATGTTGCTCGGCAATGATGATTTTTATTTTACCAGTGTTTGCTGTGTGTGGACGATATAACTTCTCCATAATTTTTGCACAAATACAAGTAATACTCACGGGTCGATAATTTTTTCCTTCTTCCGGGGCTGATTTTGTGCCTTTTTTTTAATAAATACCGTGACTAAATCCTTCTTCATTCAGATGGTAGATGTCCCAGGTTATATGATTGTTGAAAAAAATTTAAAAAAAAAAAAAATGCCCAAATGGCCCAATCTCAGTATCGTAGTCATGAATTAGCAGGGATGTTGTCCGGTCCACTAGCTTTGTTACACTTTCAGGTCAGAAAGTTGCTTTAAGACTCCATTAGGTCGATGACAAGGTCCTGAATGTCAATTATAGGATGGCGACTTCCCCTTAGATGGTATTGATGTTATATTTCATCAGTAAGAAACGGAGGTAAACTGATTATTAAGTGCCTCACTATGCCCCCTTTATCTGTTGAGTAATCTGTTGTTTTACAACCAGTGGAGATACCACGATTTCCCTAATGTAGAGATCTTGAACAATAAGTCCCAAAACACCGCTTTGGGGTTGAGTCTAGACTATATCCAACCACTTTTGGCATATAATTTACATGACTCTCTCTCAGAAGACTTGTCACATGATTTCCTGTTTCTTAAAACATTTCCATAATTTGGATTTGAGTGGTGTGCAGCAGATACGTATCTTTTGTACATATGATCACGTTTCCTCATCTGTCTGGTTTAAATTGATTAATCAAGGGTAGGTTATTTTTTTTACTCTGTTGACCTTTTATTGGGGATTTCACTAGGGATAAATCGTTCCCATGTGTGAGTTCAAAATGATTTGAATATTGAGGACCAATGTTCATCCACTGTACAACTGCTCGCAATGTATTGCTGTAAAAGTGACTCATATACGATTGTTTATCTAGCTGCTGCCTTACAGAAGCATTGTAAGGCATTGCCGTGTGAACCTGGAGTGTGAATGTTAACTGTTTAGTGTACATGTGCCGATTACCTTCACACGTATGTTCAAAAGAACCACTGCCCCAAGTCCTCATATTATTATACATTAGTTGGCCTCTAATGACCCTGATATGACCTTTGCCCCACTTTTGTCGCCAATAATATAAATAAAACACTTCTGCAACTAAAATCTATGACAACTAAAGGCACCACTGGTCTGCAGGACTTTACTGGTATGCGCAGAATGACCTATGGTAACTCTATGTGCCCTTGGTTCACCTCTAGTGGCCCTATGTAACCTTTAACCCCAGATCGGTCAAAATCTATATTACTAAAAAATCCAACTTTGGAAGTTTTGTCCGCTATGCGTGTCGGGCCGTCCTTTAAAC
This sequence comes from Ophioderma brevispina, assembly GCA_023653785.1. Lineage (NCBI taxonomy): Eukaryota > Metazoa > Echinodermata > Ophiuroidea > Amphilepidida > Ophiodermatidae > Ophioderma > Ophioderma brevispina. The sequence continues at coordinate 6,093 of JAMKCH010050229.1, forward strand.
ATAAACACGATATATGTTTTTGGCGTGGTGGGTGAGCTCCAACGTACGAGGTTTTTGTGGTCATGATTTGGGGGGTCATTTTTGGGTCAAAGGTCATTCAGGGGTCATGGAAATGATTGTGTTTGTTTGAATCCAAAACATATACAATTAAGAAAAATAATACACATTGTTTAGGCAAAAGATAATAGTCTTACAACAGTGAATTAAAGATCTGGTATAAGTCTACAAAGTCTGTTCAAATGTTTCTACACATCTGTTTTTACCCGACGTTCGGATGGACGAGCACAGCAATATTTTCATATTTACCATTTAACTGCTATAGTAGATGCGTGTCTTAAAGTGTTTAACAATTACCGTCCAGCGGTGGCAAAGGATAGGCCTACAAGATAAATGACCTGTTTTGTGATTTGCTGTTTGCCCCTTTGAATATTGCTCCATCATTGATATTAATGCAAAAGTGTTTAATTTTATAAGTATTTAGTGCCCCCTGGTTGTGGACTTTGTTCGTGACAGTTTCCCTAAACGGGGGCTGTCAGACTGTGGGAGCCCTGTCACTTTTTTATTTTTTTTCGGGAAAGCTTTATTTTACAGAGCTCTATCTCATGATGCAGTTTCTACATTTGTAGATGCTCCGTTTCAGTTATGAGCCTTTAAAGTTGAACTGTTTACTTCGACATGTTCATGCATATTTTTTTTTAAAATCTTCATTGCCTTTATTCCTATTGACAGTTCCCTAAATGGGGCTGTCAGATGACGGCGAGCCCGGTCAATTTTTTTGGGGAAAGCTTTTATATTTTAAAGACTCTATCTCATGATGCAGTTCATTAACTATGTAGGTGGCTCCGATTTCATTCAGTTACGAACCTTTCAAGTTGACTTTTCTCAACAACCTTTCATTTCATCTTTAAAAAAAAATCCATGACCTAAGTTCCGCCTGTTACTTTTTTCCGTAAAGTGGAAGCTTTCAATTGATCTTTAAGACGTAATCCATTGGCTGTATCCCGCTTGAGGACCTAGGTATTACCACACTTAAATGGTACACTACATTAAAAAAAAATCTTCCTGATTCTAATCAAATCTCCCGATTCCAAGATCAAATCTCCCGATTCCAAAATCTCAAATGTTTGGCAGCTCTGCAAAGGTCATTCAGGGGTCGTTATTGGATAACCTTAGCCGTGCTTTTGATTGTATGGATATGACGTTTTTTAGATGGTTGTTTAGAGTTTCGCCCGTACAAGTTTTGTGTGGGTCATGTTTTTTTTGAGGGGGGTCATTTTGGGGTCAAGGTCATCCAGGGGTTGTTATTAGGTAGCTTGGCCATGCTTTGACGTATGGATAATATGAGTTTTGGTGTGTTGGGTAGAATTTTCGTTCCGCCGTACTTTTGTTGTGTTCACATTTTCAAGGGGTCAAAGGTCCCACACAGGGGTGTCGTTTCGGGTACTTTGGCCGTGCTTTGATATATGGATACGAGTTTTGGTATGGGGTAGTTGCCGTCGAGTTTTTGTGGGGTCACGTTTTCGAGGGGGTCATTTTGGGGTCAAAGGTCATTCCGGGGTCGTTTTCGTAGCTGGCCCGGTCTTTTAAGTATGGATATGAGTTTGGTGTGGTGGTAGAGTTTTTCCCTACAGTTTTGTGGTCACCTTTTCGAGGGGGCATTTTTTGGATTCACGGTCATCCAGGGGTCGTATCGTGTAACTTGGCCGTGCTTGACGTATGGATAAATGATTTTTGGTATATGTGGTAGAGTTTCGCCATACCACTTTTGTGGTCCACAGTTTTTCAAGGGGTTTTTTTTTTTTGTGGTCAAAAGTCATGTAGGCCATTATTGGCATACCTTGGCTGTGCTTTCAACCCATTGCTTTGAACGTCTGGATATGAAGCACCCGGGGCGCTAATAAGGTCGGGTAATGCCAGCTAGTGGGGGAATGGAATCATTCAAGGTCCAAAGTCAAATGGGGTTAAACATTGGTGTTGGTGTAATGGACATGAAACTTGAGAGGGTGGGGTTGATTGTTGAATCCAAAATCTTAAGGTCACAACAAGTCATCAGGGGTCAATGTCAAAGGAGGTCAATGGGGTAAACTTTAGTATCCAGGCGAAACTTGGGGTGGGTGATGCGATTGTTGATGAATGAAATTTTACAGCTCATGACAAGGAATCCGGGGTCGTTCAAGGTTAATGAACCGCAAAACCCGAGGGGCCATTCAATCCAGGTGATCGCAAAACCAGGTGATAGCCAAATCCAAGGACCGCCTAGTAAATACTATTAAAGCAACCACCGGTCCCAAGAACTCTTACGGTCTGCACCAGATGCCCTCTTGTGGCCCATAATGCCCTTTTGAAACTCCATGACCGTACTTGACCTTTGCCCAACAATCAAACATTCTTCTTCCAAGTTAATTTGTATAGCCACCAAACTAGCTCAAGATAACCCTGGCCCAAGACCCATGGGCCTATATTCAATTGACCTGTAATGATCCTACATGACCTATGACCCACAACTATATGCAGTCCCGTAACCAAACTCAATTGATGGGTTACTACTGCATCATTGATGCACTCGTTCATTTTTGTTAAAGAGGTATGGTCTTAATCTTCCCAAAAAATCCAGTTTTGAAATAACCAGTCGCTTTATAGCCGAGAAATTGACATTTGATGAGAGGTCATTTTGTACACAAGTCTATGGGGAGTTATTTAGTTGTGTGATTCCTACAGATTTCATGCATCACATATAAATGGATATCGCCCAAGCCTTATTTTGAGTCAGGTCAGGATAAACTTGAATGTTTTCTACAATGTGTAAGCATCTTTACTCTAGAGATCAATTTGAGCCGATTTAAGAAGTTTGCAAGTAGATTTGGTGAGTTTGGGTGCCAATATTGAGATCGAATCAGTTCCTAGCCTATGCTTGATCACAGGTTTTTGTGTCGCCTGCCCTAAGGCAGGAAGACACATAGGGATCACTTTGTCTACTGTTGTTGCTGTCTGTTGTTGATGTCTGTAGTCTGTTGTTGTTGTTGTTGATGTCTGTTGTGAAAAAGGGTTAACATTTGCCTGTAATATCCTCGTACTTTGATGGATTTAAACCAAACTTGGGTCACAGGTGCAACATGGCATCCCCCACTTTTTGATGAGGTCAAAGGTCACATGCCAAGGTCAAAGGTCATGTGAGGTCAAGTTGTAAAATAGGCTGAAAATGTAAAATTGATCTCATTTGAAAAGTTGAAGTTCAATTGGAACCAAACTTGAATCATAGGTGCAACATGCGATCCCTCATTTGTTGATGAGGTCAAAGGTCACATACCAAGGTCAAAGGTCATGTGAGGTCAAGTTGTAAAATAGGCTGGAAATGTAAATTTTGGACCTCATTTGAATGTTTAAATTTCAGTTGGAACCAAACTTGAATCATAGGTGCAACATGCGATCCCAAAATTGGAAATGCATGAGCCCAAGTTTATGGTTCATTCTTTAGTCCTGCATTGTCTAAAAAATCAATGATGAGCAAGATTCTAATTAAAATAGACCTTCTGATCAACATTTCAAGGCAGTTTCAACATGTGCACTATTGCCTGTAACCTTATGGCAGCACATCCTTTTATCCAGAGGTGATGTGATTGATTGATTAGAACTTTATTTCAGTGAGGACTCAAGAAGACAAGTGAAGAGATGTGTTAATTATCACCCAAAAATTATAAAAAAATTGCATAAGGGTGGTTTGAGGCCACTTTGGGTGAAAATACCCCAATTTAAACTGAATGGGTGCTTTCAGGCCCTCTCTTCTACTGGAATTCGCACAATGCATGTGAAGTGGGTGGAATTTTTAAAAGACTCATCATTTTCATGTAATTGGTTGCTGTTTAAATGCCATTTTGATAGAATTTGCTCATACCATGTGAATTAGGAATTTTACTCTGGACTTCAGATCTTTCTTTAACAAAATCTGGATCTTCAGCAGAAAGCAAAAATAAGTAATATTTACTGCAGAGCAGTTTTTCCATTGGGTCTCTATATTTGGCTACATGGCTTCGTATGAGAGAATTTAACATTCAATATTATGACAAAATAGGTGTCTTCATAAATTTTCCCATTCTCTGAGGAATCACACCACTTAAATAAACTAGGTGTAGCAGCGACGTCACTGCCGAGACAGTGTTGGCGTCCAAAGTATGGCACTTGCCTAAATGACGAGTACCCAAAATGTTGTAAGTTGTGTCTCAAAGAAAATTGAAATTAATCATAATGTGGGGACTAGTAAAACAAACCATTTGGGTGGTAAAGATTTTGTCGGTACCATTTTTGTATAATTTATGAGGGGTTTGGGGAAACTGCAATTTTAATTTCTAGTAGATTTCAACTAGGCGTGGACGTTTTGAAAACATTGCCAAATCTTTCGATGCTCTGTATCAAAAAAATCAGCCTTCATCATATGACTTTCATTTTTGTTTGAAGAGATGTCTTAATCATCCCAAAAAATCCAGTTTTGAAATCACCAGTCGCTTTATAGCCGAGAACGACGTTTGATGAGAGGTCATTTGTACACAAGTTATGGGGAGTTATTATTGGTGTGATTCCACAGTATTTGGTGACACAAAATGGGACATCAATAGTGTTGATGTGTTGTTAAATACTAATACATCCTTGTTATGTTGACACTCCTTGACCAAATCCCAAAATGTTGACGTCGCCAGAAGTATTTTAATTACAAAAGAATAGTGACATTTTAATTTCCGGAAAACAAATTTGCAAAACTACTGTTTGAAAACTTCTGGCGATTTGAAAAGGATTCTTTAAAAACATTAATACTTTATAATATCTTAGGTCTTACACGCACCGTCAAACTTTTAGTATGCGATTAACTGGTCCAATCCAACTAAATTTTTTACAGAAGGCGGAAAAAAAAAGAAACCGACAGAAAACAGAAACCATAACAGGGGAAATGATCGTCCTGTTCACCCCCCCCCATCCTCCCCCCTCACTCTTCGTCTACCGCCCCCTCCCTACCTCCCCCCCACCCCCCCCCTCCCCCCCCCCTCCCGCCTTAGACACTACCACACATCCTCCCTTTCTCTGCTATCACACCTTCCCAGTCCCTTTCCCTCCCCTATTACGCTCCTATCTACGTCGACCTTCTGTAATTGCAGCTCAGTTGCCGCTTTTGCCTTTCGTCCCTTTCTTGTCTAGTTCCTTCCCCCCCCCTTCCCCCCCCTCGCCCCCTTAAGTGTTAAAAAAAAAAACCCCACCTCCCCCTCCTTTCCACAACTTTCTTTTTTTTCTTACCCTTTTCCCTTCCACCCGAACCGGTCCCCCCCTCACGCCCCTAGCCCCTGCTCTTCTCTTTTTTCTCTTTTGCTTGCTAGCCATTTTCTCTTGCCGGTCCCTGGGGCATACAACATATTTTTGTTATGGCCTTAAAGCAATATAGCACATTTTTTGAGGAGAGCCCCCAATTTTCAAATTTGATATTTTTGCCACAGTTACGTTGATAATTGGTCTAGGAAACTATACCTGCCTTGCGAAGAAGAATGCTAAAAAATGCGCATGTATCACAAAATAAGCGATTTTGTAATTAAGAATGGGATCCCAGATGGAAATTAAGCAGAGCGGAAATGCTACGTTTATTGTCGTCCATGATGAAATCGCTGTCACCTGGAGAAGATAACCTCTAACTGACTTGCCTGAACTATAAAACAACTAATGGATGAGGTAGACAGTACATGGCACTATTTCCGGGCTATTTCAAATTGGAAGCCCGTTTCTAGCAGCAGTTGAATATTATCGGGGGATCCCGATAATAATACAAAATTCCTTCGTTTGTGACACATAGCATTTGAGCTTAACCATTTCACAGGTAGTTTACTAGCCAGAAACCAATGCAACCGGTAAAAAATCTCCAAAATTTTTGAAAAATTGGGGGCGCTCTTCAAAAAATGTGCTAAATATGTGCTTTAATTAGTAACAAAGCTTCAAGCGGGTATGATGTTCTTTTAGTTTCATAAGAGTTTTCTTTGAAAATGCATGAACAGTGTGGCAGGGATAACAATGGTAATACCTAAGGGCCCCAATAACAAATATCTAAAATTAAAAAAATTTCGGAAAATTCTATTTAGGGTGCTATACCAACCGTTGTTCCTAAATTTTGGTTTCCATAGTCATATTCTAAATATTATTTTTGTTTTCGTGTGTCTACATGTCATCAGATTTGACGTTGGTTATTAAAGGCGATGGAAAGTGAGAAGTGGCACTGCCACAGCTTTCAAATGATAAATTTATTATAGGGTCAGTGGTCTCAGGGGAATTTCAAGTGAGCGGTCACCGCTTGTGTGGATTCGTGCAACCGCGGTTTGGTGGGTTGTCCCGGGGGGGGGGGAGTTGACGTACCTGTCTTCTTGCCAAAAAAAAGGGGATTCATTCAGTGTTTTGTAGAGGGAATAAATGGGGGCATTTGGCGTGGAAGAGAATAAACGGGGGAATTGTGATGGCTATAGAATAATCCTAAAACTGATGTATAATAAATCCCATAATATTTTGTTACACACAAAAATACAGGGTGGATTACAAAAACAATAAGGTTTGGCAAAAAAGGGGGTCATTCAGTGTCAGTCCCTAAAAATGGGCTTTTACGGCATTTGGTGTGAGACTTTAAAAAGGGGGTTGTGACTGGTGGGACTTTGCAGCCCGTTTTGGGATGACCACGAAGGGAATGACTAATTGGTAACTGATTGCAATGGCCCTTTAACGGATGGGACTCAGATTTCCGATGAGGGGCGCACTCAATTTTCAAACAATAATCGTTGTTGTTTTGCATTTTCATTAATGCCTTTGTCCATATACTAATCACTTGTAGCCCGAGGTGCGATGGCTTTGTCCGCGACGAAAGCCCTCCTAGGAGGTTAGGTACGGCGACGTGCAACGTACGGAAAAAGAGCTTGACTCTGTAGATTGGTAATTATAAATGCTCAAGCTTGTAAGGTGCAAGAAATATCACATATTCAGATGTTTGTAATTGGCGATTGCCATCAATTCCAGGATCAATTTATCAGCAAAGCAGTTGCGTTTATAAACACTGCCAGGAGGGTGACACGTGTACAAAATGGCCATAGACGCTTCGGCATGCGTAGCACCATTTTTGATAAGTAACCAATTATTTATGCAGTTGACGTACGGAATGACGTAGCGGTACAGCCCCACGCACGACTGGTGATCCGTAAGTCACATATTATGCAGCATGCCTTCACTTCGTGAGCTTGGAGCGCCAGTTCCTCTGTACTCTTATTTAGGATACCGACACGGCTATCCATTGATTTCCGTTACACCCTCTTATGCTAACCGATGGATTTACATGAGGTATAGGCGCTACTGGGGAGTAACGGTGAATACGAATCCGACTGGAAAAACAACCATATGGGAAAGACACACCATATATGGATTAATGGAGGTTTATTTTGGCGAAGTTATCACTCAATTTGGTAATTTTGAACATGTTTTTAATGAATCACTGTTGGGTTTCCAGTTAAGTGTGTTCTCGATGAGACAACATCCGAGCAGAACAAGGCGGTAATACTTAAACTAGCGCTAAAGTGTCTACCAACCGGCTCAGGGGAATTTGTCTCAGCACTCAGTCGATTGTAGGGATTCGTGGCACGATATCAAAAATGTGTGAATTGAGAAGTTCATTATTATAAGGTATGTACTGTGGCAAGATTAGGGAAATGATTCAAATGTGGCAATATTGATCGGGAGTTAGGGGAAAAAATTCTGGTTGGTGTCCACCAAGCTATACTGGATGGCCACAATTAACTCTCGGTGTAAGCTGTATGAGTATGTATGACGCACGTCTATCATCAACCAATTTACAACAGGTGCACTGAAACAGAAAGCAGTCCGATTTTGATGAAACTTAGTATGTGGGTAGTTGTGCACACAGGATTACTAAACAAATGTTGATGGTGTACATGCATATTAATGAGCTCATTTGCATATCATTATGATGGGGAATAACAAAAAAAGTGAACATATGACCAGAGCCAAGCTGATTTTGAAAAACTCATTGGCTGGTATTCTGAAAGGGAGACTAACGTTAGACTGGGTTTAAACCAGGCGTTATCTACATGAGTGGACCTTTTTTTCGTTCAAAATGAGTGGAAAGTTAACGTGATAAAATTCCTCAAGGATGGGCTGGAATGGTCCATCCATGAGAATTTTCTACATGTTATAGACATTTTAGAGTATGTTGGAAGGAAAGGTAAACTCATGTAGGACTAACCCGGTTTAAACCCAGGACTAAAGTTAGTCTCCCGGTCAGAATACCAGCCATTATGGTCACTGTGGTGGACACAAGCATTACTCATGCAAACTGTTGATATGAATATTAATGAGCTGATTAACAAAAAAGTGACCCTTGACCAGAACACAAAGTCCGATTTTGATGACATTTGGTGTGTGGGTAGTGGTGGACACAAGTATTACTCATGTATAGGGGTTAATTGGGTGGAAATTTGCTACATTTTCAAAAAGAGGTCTTTTTCTAAAAGTAGAGGTCTTTGAATTAAAGATTTCAAAATTGTCCAAAAATGTGAGTCTTTATGTTGGCAGTAGTAAATTTTCATATAAAATTGGATCGATTGAGCCCAAATTTATTGGTCGAGCTATGAGTTACAAAAATATTGGGCAAGACGCAGCAAAATTTTAAAACTCACTAAGCGAGACCAATAAATTTTGGATGTAAATCATCCGATTTTATGATTATCATGTTTCGGAACTGATATTTTCAACACTTGCACTCCTCAAAACATGATAATCTAAAATATTGGGTCATTGGGTGACAACAATGCTGAAAATGGGTGGGAATCCCTCCCCGCTTTCACCTCTTCAACATGTTGGAGGGAATAGCAAAGAATACATCCCAGCCCCCCAGCTACACCACTGATGGAGTCTTTGGGAGTGAAAGTTCCTTTGCACTAAATGTTCACCTGGCTTCAGTTATGGAGGCATCAACTGGATACATTATCTTGAACCCAACCATGTATTAATAAATGAGTGACCATTCACTGTGATTCATTCCAAATAAAAGGTTTGAAAGAAAGAAAATATTGCAATGTCTCTGAAGTTTTTGCATCATGTGCTTAGTGATCAACAAGTTAAGTGACCGCTCCCATTCAATCAGCTAGCGGTTGCCCTCGCAAAACTACTAATCTTTAAATTAAGGACCTACATTGCACACAGAGCATGAAGTGGTGAAAAACAGTAAATATAAAGAAAACAACAAGGCGGAGCTCTAGTGTGACATCTACAAGAGAAGGGACAGGAAAGAGGAGTGTTAAAGAGTGGCAAAGAAATTGTAAAGAAAAGTATGGCTTATTTGCAAAGCCCCTTTTTATGTGCAACATACACTTAAATATTAATATATCATTGTACATGCTAAAGGTTCTATTTGTAATCCACCTTATTTACTTTACAGGGCGAGTTTGGCCAGTGTTTAAGATTACTTCAAGATGAACACAAAAACCTAGCACATGCACGACCAGTTGAAGAGAATCCGGTGAGTACACCTTGTAACATTATTACAAATCAAGTTCTTTTAATCTCAGTTTTACAGTCACAGTTTAGGGATCTGCATACACCATCACATCTATAACTTGAGCCAGAGGATTCTGGGTATGATTTCTGGTGTATACACAGCCAGATTCCTCCTTTTGGCTTATATCATGCTTTAGGTACTCTGTGTGTACTCCTGATTTTTACTGTGGAGTGCCCACTATCAATGTCATTTTTACTATAGTTGTCAGAAAAAAATGAAGAAAAAAAAAAGCTGCAAAGCAGAAAAAAGTAGTGGACCAAAAACACAAAAAAATTAATTTCCTCATTAATCTTTGTTTTTTATTTACCAAAAATGATTTTTAAAAAGCATAGCACTTAGCTTTTTTGCCAAATGTATGTAAGACATGTATGAGACAATGCGAGACATTTGTAATCCTAGTATATGTGAGACAAACCTGAGGTGTAATTGCACATGCACAACCAGTAATTTGAAAAATGACATTGTTACGTTAGTTTTAAAAAATGGTAGCCTTTGTCAAAGACGCCTCAACCATGATCGCTGGAGGCACGTGCCGGTGAAGTTCGGCTGAGCAGAGCAAGGCGTCTTTGCACAAATAAGGATAGTTCTGTGCAAGCATAATGTGTCAATCAAAGTATTATGTGGTCATCATATGGGGGATTGTACCTACTAATTGATTGCAATTTCAACTGAACCCTTTCTTTAACCACAAGATAAAGACCCGACGGTAACATAAACAATGCCGCCAGAAGGTAGTGTCACGTTTATGTGACCACAATGTATTCATTCGGCAATGTATTCATTCGGCACCTTACTGTGCATTGCCCAATCAGTTCAAGGCCAGCACCGATTTGATGGATCTTGTGGATCGCGAGAGTTCAAGAATGGTTACGGAAGATATCTCTGAAAATAAAGAAAAAGCAAAACCACAAAAAAAATGGTGGAAAGGCAATGTTGCAGAGACTCACCGTGACGAGGGCACTATACCACATCGTTTATAGGGCTGACATGGACTGTAGGAAAAAAGAAACTAAAATGCCTTGAACAAAAATTTCCAAATTTATTCCACATCTGCAAATTGAAGTGAGGAAGATTCATATTTTGTTTTCAGAAATATTGTGATGGGTTTAAAGCAAAATTGCAACACAATGTGATTTTAAAGATACCCAAATTTTGTTTCTTTGAAAATTGGAATAGCACTTAACTAAAGCTTTCATGCCTTCATACTTTGTATTGTGTTCACATACTCTTTAAGTTCAGGAGCAATTTTGTGGGTAACCCAATTATGGTCCAACTTTCATATGATGTTTTCTCCCTCGCAGGGAAGCACATGCCAAAAATATTGATTTGCAAATTTGGAGTTATGGTCCAGCCGTTTGGCTAGTAGAAGCAAAAATGTATGCAAATTATCAAATCATACGGAACTGATTTCCTTTAACACCAATGTGACTGAAACATAGGCATTCCCTTTGGAAGTGGAATGCCCAAAATTACATAATAACACCCCTATAAAAAAGAAATGTCTCGACGAGTGACCCCAGGTCACACCATTGCGACCTTAGCTCTTCCTCAATTCAGTTTTGGCAGCCTGAACAAACGGACGCGTGTTACCGCAGCTCTGTCATTAGCAGCCAAAATTAACTGAGATTTTGATACTGACATAGTGTAGTCTCATACGGAATACTCCTACTACTATACCATATTCTATCTGGATAGTATTACTGGTTATATACTGGATTTATAGCCCTCATTCGGACGGAAATAACGAGACTTTTTACACCGTCGGAGAGCTTTATTATGTATCCTTTTATGCCGCCGATGCGGTCATGTGATCTGTTGTAGGGGAAAAATAAGGTAAACAAAGGCAGCATTGACGAACGTGTTGCGGTTTGGAGTGCCCTTTGATAGTGTGAGT
>JAMKCH010050230.1:0-54214 GCA_023653785.1 Ophioderma brevispina
TAAGATAGAAGTTCCTTTTACTAAGTAAAAGGGCGCACCGTATAGCAAATAGCTAAAATTCATCTCATATTCAGGAGGAATTGTGGGTGTAGGGTGGAAATGGAGTACAGACTTTTTCTATCGGTCGATCTTAGTTTATGGGGACCTAAGCCAATGATTTCTGTATGGTGTGCAGTGGCATTTTCCACAAATCCGATATGGCCGTCACCACTCTCAAATTCATTAAGATAGCCATAATTTGACGCTTTATATCCAGATTTTAAAGCACGAGCAACCTACTGTATGTGGTTTGATCACAACATTACCATCAAATCCAATATGGCCAATCCTAAATTCAACATAATATATGGCCAATTCCTTTCGAAATCATAAATATATGTGTTTGTGATAGTCATAATCCTGAACTGTATATCTACATGTAGTAGGAACTCATATCGGACATTTCCGGTGTGTTAACATGCTTACCAATCAAGATGATAGCCATTATGACTGCATTTTAAGACCCTTAAAACTATAAATTGTAATATATTCATAAATTGATCAATTGGCATATTTTCAAAACAAAATACCAGATACGAGTTTTTAATTTCAACTGTGATCTTAACCCTCGTCTACCGAAACGGGGGGGGGGGTGGTTGGCATCCCCCTTCAGGTTTTTCCCCGGCTTCCTAAAACCCATTTTTGGTGCCAAATTATCTAATGTAATTGTCAATTGACATTTTTCGCTCCTTTTCATCCAAAAACAAACATCCACCGGGGAATGGGTAAGATACATGGTGATCCCAAAGTGATGAATGGGGGGGTGACCCCCTTCGGGAGAGAAGTACCAATATGCCTAGCACAGCACAGAACATCACAGGCATTTTGGTACCAATAGATAGCTATGGTCCTCTTTCCATTGATACCAGAATGAGTACCAACATAGCTAGCATTACTTCACAATGACGTCATAAAGTTCGAATGTTAGAAAAATTGTCAATTTCCATAGACACACAAAGGGAAAAAAATTTCGCCAAAAATGTTAGGAATATCCGATTTTCATGCGGTTTTTGGCTCTACTTGATGGGAAATGACTACAATCCGGGAAAAATGGTTAGAGCATAATACACATCTCTTTCAAAAATTCCCCCTCTCTCTCCCCAGTTCAATGTTGTGCCACCTCATGTACTCATTAGCACCATCCTTGTCACTTCTCCCAACATTGATTGATTAATAGGGGGTGGGGAAGGGTAGGTTCGAGGGACAAGATCCAGCCTTCATTTAAAACAAGGCATCAGTCCAACACAGCCACACTGTAAAATAAGCACATATTTTAACACTGAGTGATTAATGTTCCAACAACTTTTTACCCGGATTGTAGTTTTATATAATGAGATCATTTTAGTGCTATAATGTTTTTGAGTCGCTAAAATTGCGAAATATCAATTTTCCACCCTATATTCAGTATTTACATACTTTCCTCAACATATGACGTAATAGTGACATCATAATGGGGATATTGGTACTTATTTTGGTACCAATGGAAAGAAGAAACTCTAAGCTACCCTGTGGTACTAAATTTACAGGAATCGGGTGTTAGTAACGAAAATCACGGGGGGGGGGGTGGTAACCACCCCCTTCGGGAGTTTTGTTACCAAAAATGGATCAGGTAGACGAGGGTTAATAATGCTAAACTAAATATAATACAGATGTATGGTAATTAAAGAGATACTGACACATTTGTAAAATATTGTGCCGTCAAGATTTTTCAAAATTTATACTTTTGCATGATTGTAAAGCTTTTATATACAATAGTCATCACCTGAAATGATTAAGCCCAAATCAGCTCCCTTATGGGTAAACACCTATTGGTGGGTTGTCAAATGAATTGTTTTATCCCCAGTTTTTATAAAGTAGATTAATTATTTCTCACCTTTCAGAATAGGACACCTTTATTTAACATCTTCTTCAGAATTAGTTACCTTAATATTATGCCAAATAGTATATAAAACTCTTATTGAGTTAGATCATCGCGTCTTTTATGAGACAATTTCTGCACGGTCTTAACCCTCGTCTACCGAAGGGGGGACCCCCCTTCAGGTTTTTCCCCGGCTTGCTAAAACCCCCTTTTTTGGTGCCAAATTATTTAATGTAATTGTAAATTGACATGTTCCACTCCTTTTCGTCCAAAAACAAACATCCACCGGGTTATAGGTAACATACAGGGTGATCCCAAAGTGATGGAGGGGGGGGGGGTGGCAATCACCCCCCCCTCTTCGGGTGAGAAGTACCAACATGCCTAACACAACACAGGAACATCACAGGCACTTGATTTTGGTACCAATAGATAGCTATGATCCTTTGATACCAAAATGAGTACCAACATGCCTAGCATTACGTCACAATGACGTCATAAAGTTCGCATGTCAGTAAAACTGCCAATTTCCATAGACACACACAGTGAAAAATTCAATTTTCCGCCAAAAAGGTTAGGAAAATCAGATTTCCATGCGGTTTTTGACTCTACTTGATGGGAAATGACTAGTTTTATATAATGACAGCATTGTAGAGCTATTATAAGGTGTTTGAGTCGCTAAAATTGCGAAATATCAATTTTCCACCCTATATTCAGTATTTACATACTTTCCTCAACATATGACGTCATGGTGACGTCATAATGGAGATGTTGGTACCTATTTTGGTACCAATGGAAAGAAGAAACTCTAAGCTATCCATTGGTACCAAATTTACAGGAATCGGGTGTTCAGTAACGAAAATCACGGGGGGGGGGGGTGGTAACCACCCCCTTCGGGAGTTTTGTTACCAAAAATGGATCAGGTAGACGAGGGTTAAAATTCGAGTTTGTTGCACCCACCTGGTGTTTAAAGACACTATTTTGCAGAAATTTGCAGAAAAAGCTTATAATTGAAGGACAAGTCTTAGAATTCTCATGAGTTATTTTTGTTTGCAACTGAAAAGGAAGAAACAGCAGTGCTCAAAGATATGAATCTCCATTCAACTACGTGTTGTAGAAAGTGTCCGAACGGACAGTAATAACTAAAATATGTGATTTTGTCCTTATTAGGTTGCTTTCAGTCCTAGTATAGCACTTGTAGGGTATGTTAGGATACCTATACGTGTCACAGAAATGCAAAAATCTGATTTTTGATTTTTTTTATTTAGCAAATCACTGTTAGTGCCTTTAATTTCCCTATATATTACCTTGAAGGGGGTGACTAGGTTTAGGTATGTTCCGCCCCGAAAGTTGCACATTAGCGTATACTGCCTATTTCAAAAATGCCGCCATTGTTTTATGAAAAAAAAAAACAAAAACAAAACTGATAATATTATTTCATTAGAGACATACACTTTATCACGGATTAAACGAAATGAAGTTTTGGCCTTAACCATCTAAGTGTCCAAGATGGCCCTAGAAGGAGGCATGTTTTGTTAATGAACTTAAAAATTGGGGGGTAAGAATGTGAGTGATATTTTATGAGCACCAAAATCAGAATTCATGTCATTTGTATTTTACGCACATGGTCTTAACTCATGATGGCTCCAGCTCCAGGGGACCTAAATCAAGAAGAATAATAACCCTGCACATCTTTTTCATAAGAACCATAAGGAAAACCAATTATAACACTTTCCCGCAATTTTCTCTCGTACTTCTGGACAATTGCAGACCATTCAATACGAGTTGATGCTGGGAAGGAAGATGAAATCGGCAGTAGAGAGAGAAGGGGTGGTGGGACAAGTCAGCAACAAAGATAGCACTTTATGTGCTGAAAGAAACTTAGGTCACCATATTTAAATAAAATACGACTTTTTACATTCTACATAAACATATTTTTATTTACAACTGGAAAACACCCATGACGTCACTGAGCAGTCCTTAAATACAGTCCCCGCACATTTATATAAGGATTTTATTTATCAGGTTGATATGAGCTGTTGTCTTCCTGCGAACTATTTTAGAGTCAATTTATATTATTAGTTTTTTTGTTTTTTTTAAGTGTTATATAAAACAACATTCTCCTCGGTTGGACAAATCAATACCCCGTTTTAATAATTTGTACATTTTGGAAATGATTTGGGGTCATTCTTAGAAAGTGTTTGTTTTATAACGTCGAAAAGATGTGATTTCTTTCTGATTTATGTCTAGAGCGAATATAATCACCGCCATCTTGAAAAACGAGCCTGTTCGCAAAATATTAATGCCATAAATTCTTTTTTGTAGTTCCAAAAATATCACCAAGGTTCTTATCCCAACAATTTGCCAATCTAAGTTCATTTAGCAAAACATATCTCCTTACCACATGCTTACGGGGCGTCCATCTTGGACGTCTATAGATGTTTAAGCCCACTTTAGGAAGTTAAAAACTTGATTTCATGTAAACATGGATGAAATTTCTATCTGTAATGAAATTATAATGGCGGTTTCCATCAAACAATGGCGGCCGTTTTGAAATGAACAGGACACGCTAATGTGCATCTTTTCGTGGCGGAAACATATCTAATCCTAGTCATGGGGATTACCCCCTACAGGTGATGGGAAATTACCACCAATTGGGTGCAACGAATTGAAAGTTTGGTGATGTCAGCTGATGGACTATCTATGACAGCACGCGGATGGAAAAAAATGTGCACTTGAGGTACATACTGAATGGAACCCGAAGTATTTTCACCATAATTCATGTCAATATTTGTAATGAATAAAAAACATTTATGTCAATTGTAAAAGTTACACATTTTTGAAAAAGTAATAAAATGTCATTCATCACGTTTTTAGAAGAAAACAAAAGCAAAGGGTTTCTAGCGACCTAAATGCTGGATATGCAATATGGTACCGTGCATTGCTGAGATTTCTATAAACACTATGAGCTAGAGTTGTCTCAACTCCCATGGCACAGTTCATTAACTTCCATTCATCAGTGTATTTAGAAAATACACCACCTGGTTTTTGGGTATGATATATGATGCCCAGAGCACACAAGGTCAGTTCATGTCAATGCATGTACAAGTACAACCCATTGAACTGTGTCCTTGGAGGATGAGCATATTGTAACTGAATAATCTCATCCGTGATCGGCATCAGTTTAATTGTATTTCATATAGGTCGCAATACCAATGGTGCTCGATTTCTTCTAAAAACGCGGTAGATTGAATTGAAATTAGGTTACGTAGTTATGGGTTATGGTCCTGCACAAAGATGTTTTAAGTTACAGAATGCCAAACAACTTTTCTCTCATGAGTTTTGTTCTTTTTGTTCCCTTTTCGAATAAACGATGAAATATGTGGACAATGGGAGGTTTGATTTTTATTACATTTTTCTAATTCCTATTTTTATGTTTTGTTAAAAGATAATGTTCCCACGGTTGATCTACTATTCTACTACAATAATCTTGTTTCTTCACTTTCCTTCAACTTGGGAAAAAAGATTGGTATCCCCCTAAGGACGTTCCCCTTTCGTAAATATTGACCGGTCCTTCATAAGAGTTCGTTATTTTCATTCAATTAGAGTATAATGATATTCTTGCTTACAGAATTACGTCCTGCCATTTCCTAAAAGGCCGGAGTTTAAGAGGTATATAAATAATTCTTAATTACTGTATCCTGTAAGCTGGAAATTCCAAGGTACGAGTATTTTACAAACCAAATCAGACACAATTTACGCGGATACCTGAATCGTGTCAATATTTAAAAAAAAAACTTTAGGTATTTCTAACCTCAATACACCACATTATGTCAACAATAATTTTGTACGGTCGGAAAAATATAATAATAGAAAAATTCTCTGAATGAATTAGAAAATGCTTTACGGAATATTTTGCAACGAAAGATTGAATTAGATGAAAATATTAAAATGAATGAAGAGATTAAAACTCACCGTTTTCCCAATAGAAAATAGTCCACAGATACATTCTACATTGCAGCGCGGAAACTTCAGTCGTGCATGCAGAAGCTGTCTTAACTATAAGTGAACAATCTAGCTTTGCACATCGCCGGTTACTCTTAGACGCCCCTCCTCTTCATACGTCATTGGATCTTTAAAAGGGTATATCACAACCAATGCAAATCGTAAAATAATGAAAACTTAACTCTCTTAAAAATTGCTTGAAAAAGAAACCTAATCTTACTTTTCATCTTTGTGTAATATTTCAGTTTAAAAGAATGAAATGTTGATATTTAAGTAAATATGATGATAATGATGTTGATATTTCAAAATAAAGATGACGATGAAACCTCTCGGGTTTGGCAAACTGGTGTCAAAAGTACGAAATTCACAGATTATATTTTTTTACAAAAAAGACCAAGTTTCAGGGTTACATTTTTAAGTCACAATGAAGAGCACATATGTTGGGGAAATGGAGCAAAATATCGAGCAAAGGCTATATTCTATCAAAGTCTGTTTGTACTATGAACAGGCGCAATGCTCTTTTTCACCTTTTTGCCTCTCAATATTTTACTCTTTGCATGTATTGCTACGTCAGTTTTGCGACCATTAACGAGGTTTCAATTTAGTTAAAACTAAAGCTATATACCTCTATTTAGAGTGGGCTCGTCCTGACTAGATAACAACCCTATCTTCTATATTTTCTCATGGGCATAAATTGTACACTTAGAAGTCAATATCTCACATGAGTTGTGTTTACACTATGAATACTGTTCAATAGCCTCTTTTATGATGTTTTTGATATAAACAGTGTCTCACATTTGCTTGATCGACTTCAGAATAAAAACCAAACATTTTAACCCTTGTCTCACTAATGTGTTTTTATAACAGTCTATAGAGGTTTAAACCAATATAATTATGTGTGCACAGATAACACCAATGTTTAGGTATGTAATGGGTATATTCGAATTGTGACTTCACATCACAATCATATCAAAACATGAAAAATCCAATTCTTTTTCATCACCCTCCTTATCCAACAAGACTGCCGGGTCAAGGTCCTGTAATTTCCGCTACATTGCTTCCTCTCCCTCCACTCTAAAGTATCTCAAGTCATTTCTGACGTCGCCCCTCCATCTAAATCATGGTCTTCGTTTTGGGCGGCTACCTCTCACTTCCATATTCAGTGATTGGATTTAGTAGGGTTATAAATCAGAATCCCATTCTAGAAGTTTGGGGAAGAAGGTTTGGCAATGTTTTTCTATAGTTTGAAGGGTAGTGAATCCGAATTGTTGGGTCCAACCTCTGGGAAATGTGGGGAACTTTGTAAAATAAGGGGATAAAATTAGTAAAGGGTAAATTTGAAATCAAGTCAAATTGTGTTTAAATGTACGCCAATGTATTGTCTCATTATAAGGATTGAAAAAGGTATAGTTTGTCTAGGTTCCGACCTTTAGTTAAGCAGGTAGAGCCCTATTAAGGTTCAAGGTCATCCTGGGGGTAAACGTTACCCAGTGCACCGATTTTGTTGAAACTGGTGTCAAATTGTTCGTCTTACCTTATTTTACAATGTTTGGCATTTGGTTTTGTAATTAGTGGCAAAAATGTGACAAGGGTGTACATGGTCTATAGGGGTCACCAAAACTTGACCTCAAATTATATACAGAGCTATCACCCAAAGAATTGAAATTAACTTTCTGCTTCATTATGATCAGGGCAATAATTTCACACCGGTTTCAACAAAATCTGAGCATTCGATTTTTTTTGCACCATAATGACCTTGAACCTTATCAGGGCTGTAGCCGTGTAACTAAAGTCGGAACCTATACAAACTATACCTTTTTTAATCCTTATAATGAGACAAATACTTTGGTGTACATTGAAACACAATTTGACTTGATTTCAAATTTACCCCGTACTAATTTTACCCCCTTATTTTACAAAGTTACTCACATTTCCCAAAGGTTGGACCCAAAAATTCGGATTCAGCACCCTTCAAACTATAGAAAAACATTTTCAAACCTTCTTCCCCAAACTTATAGAATGGGATTCTGGTTAATAACCCTACACACTGTTATCATCCAATCTCTGGAGGTGTCCAACTCCAAACCACCTTAGTCTTGCTTGTCTCATTTTAACATTAATATCCGAGCTCTTGCCTGATTTCCTCGCTTCTCTATCTCTCAACATAATTCCCTTAATTCTTCGCAGCACTCTCATTTCAGTTGTTTCTAGGAGTCACTCCTCTTTATTCCTCATTACCAACTCTTGAAATCAGGGAAACGTTAGATTGATTGTTATTCATCTGAGTATTAAACGTGTGATAAGTTAGCTGACCCATGTGAACAGACGATTTTTTAATTATAATTATGTTCGAACGGTTGATTGTTTTTGGGCCAATTGGGTGTCAGCCATATAGCTTTGGAGATGGGGAAGGATTTGGTCAGACGATAGCAAGGTTGAAGAATATTTTTTGAAAGAATAGACACCTCTGTAGTCTTCGCATGTGCAGAATTTCACCGAATAGGAAATACGTTTTGTGAAGCGTGGTGTCCAAGGATCCCCCTTATCCACTAACGTGTGTAAAAAGACCTTATCCACTTATCACTTGGCTAAAATGCCCGTTATTGTAGGTTGAAACCGCCGTATGTTAATATGCAATTGAACTCAGAACGCAAGAATCCAACATTAATTTTTAAGTGAAAAATTCATTGCATTAGTCTGCAAGAGCGGATTAGTCGCACTAGAGGAAGTATGCAAATGGTCTCATTGATAATTCCTTTACTTGAAGGGACTGTTAAAATGTTACACCAAGCTATATAATGCTGTATATAGTGTACAGTAGCTTACAGTCCACCAAATGTCAAGAGAATCATTAACTGCGTAAAAGCTCTGAGTGGATTTATCACATTTTATCACATATTCATTAACATGCAAAAAATAATCTAATAAAAGGTAAACATAACTGAAGTCGCATTACTGAACACAAATTTAATTTTAAATCTATGAAAACAGGCACACTACCGTCTTTCTACATAGCAATACTGCCTTTTATAGTAGTGCAATCGGAATGCATTGCATTTCCCCTCTTGAAATTGAATCCAAACACTAAGCTTCATACTACAACTAGACAAACATGGACCGAAGTGACACTTTCAAAAATTATCCCACATCTGGGTTTTTGAAGTTCCTCTAATGTACACTTTATGCACATGATGGAATACCTTAAGGGGGGGGGGGGTATGGGGTCTGACTTTGGTAAAAAATTGTTCCATTTACGAAAATGAGATAATGCAATGGCTTAATTGTGTAGATTGTAATCTACAAAATGCTTTTTATTCGATCGCAATCGGACATTCGGTTCCCGAGATATAGATGATTAAAGTGAAGCAGTGTACGCGAAATTTGCCAAAAACGCATAGTCTCCTATACTTTATCATGTGAAAAATTTAAATTGGTTATATTTAAGATATTTAAAAAGATATTATTTATACCCCATTTAACGGATTTATTTGGCTAAGTCGAAGTAAATAAATACTCATATTATTTTGTCCATAATTTAAAGTAATTAAATGTACTGCGTAAGTGATTTTTTATGTATTTATTGTTTTCTCACCCTGCGATATTTAAGAAAATTATTTTAAAAATTAATTACAGGACAATAGATGCACCGATTTCGATGATTCTTTCATTAATAATTATGATAATTCAGTATAAAATGAAAAAAAAAATCCATATTTCAGTATCAAAAGCGCCTAATTTTATCTAATGTTCGAGGTCTATAACGCTCTTTCGTTAAAGGTGCATTTCGTGATTTCACAGCACTCTCTGTTTTCATTCTTGATCACTAGATATCCTTGAGAAAAGCTTATCCCAAAATTTGAGGCTGATCCCGATCTTTGCGGTTTTGTGTTGTGAGCAAATTGCTCGATTTCCCACGGTCCCCATATGCTACTGTGCTGTAATTTCTGTCCGTTACGGACGAAAATACAAATTGCGAATTTCTAACAGATGCGACCAATTTTGCACGTAATGTTGGACGCACTTGGATTACTAAGGCTAACGGTTCAGAGATATAAAAATCCTCAACACTCTTTTAGGTAGGGTCGGGGGGAACGAGGCTGTGGATCATGAAATGCCCCTTTAAAATACGCAAACAACCCAAACGAAAACGAACGTACTAGAGAACCTACATGCTCACGTGACATTTGGGCACACATATTGAGCACATATAGGGTCTAGTGAACCATGAAGCCCAATTTTCAATATTGTGTTTCCAAAATTCAAATTTACTCCCATTAAATTATGTGATTGGTCGATTTGCGGTTGCCATGGCAACGTATCAAAAAAAAAATCCGGCTTCATGGTTCCATGCGTAAAATTTACCCCCCTGCACATGCCACCTAAGTTTCGTCCCAGTAGCTGTTTAGTTATTTAGTTACGACCGTTCTAGTGTTTAAGCCAATCAAGGCCTTTTACGTGGTTACCATGGCAACCAGAGCAAAAATTGACATGAATTTTCAAATTTGTGACATGGGCTATAATATTGTAACATGGATATACCCCACTATTTAGGAAAATTAATGAAAAATCACTTCAAAGTTCACTGCTTCATCAGACCCCCAACCCCTCCCTTCAAATGACCTTTGCGACTATAAGTTGCGTTACCCACCCCTGTTACTTACCCCAATTCCTGAGAAAACGTCATCAGTTTCAATTTATTCACACGTGTACAATCAAAAGTAAATCAGTGATACAATGGTGGATTGACCAAAAAGGAGTAAGGCTGTTGTTCGAAACACCCGGGGGGATGTTTCGAAAGAACCAGACCTCGAACAACAGACCTCAAAACTTACAATACTAATAAGAATGACTTTTATCGTCAAACAAACATCACGTGAGCTTGACCTTGAAAATCACTTACCCGTGCCAAGGCACTGTGAGGGTCTACTTGAATTTCAAAAATCATGAAATGTTTATTTTGGGGAAAAAAATCAAAAAAAACTTCCGGGTCTGAGGTCCGTTGTTTCGAGGATCTGGGTGTTTTCGAAACACCCGGGGGGATGTTCGAACCCCAGACCTCGCAGCACCAGACCCGGAAGTGAATTCACTTCCGGGTCCGGTTGTTTCGAGGTCGGGTGTTCTCGATTGAATTCACTTCCTGGGTCTGTGGTTTCAGTGAATTTCCTTCCGGGTCTGGTGTTTCGAGACTCCCCCCGGGTGTTTTTTCGAAACACCAGACCTCGAAACAACAGACGCTCAGACCCGGAAGTGAATCACGTCCGGGTCTGATGTTTCGAGGTCTGATGTCTTTGTTTCGAGGTCGGGTCTTTCGAAACATCCCCCCGGTGTTTCGAAACACCAGACTCGAAACACCAGACCCGGAAGTGATTCACGTCCGGGTCTGGTGGTTCGAGGTCCCTGGGGTCTGTTTGTTTCGAGTCTGGTCCTTTTCGAACCACCCAGCTCGTCACCTGTATTTGGCCCAAGAGCCATAAAAGAACCCAAGAGAAAGCAGGTTGGTATTTTTATAAGCATATTACCGCTTTTCATGTGCAACACATGTCCAATCAAGCATTATGACCTGTGTTGGATTGTTTTTTCAATGTCTCTACTTCTATTTGTTCGTGCCCCTTTTGTGTTTGGTCATAGTATTACTGGTTAGCCCTTGATAGCGACTCATGCCTATCCGGGCAAAGGCTACTTTTGTCTTTGTCCTTGTCTGTTTTGTACTTTCTAGTGGAAATTATGTGGATTTTCCTTCGCAGTCCTGACGCTTTTGTAGTCTTCTGGGTGGTCAATCCTTTTCAACTTAGTAGTGCAATTTTAATGTTTGTTTTTTATCCTCTTTCCTTTTTTTATGTGTACATGTATGTATTTTATGTTTTTATGCTGGCAATTTATGAAAATGAAAAATAAATAAATAAATAAACAAATATCCGGAAAAAGCTTGTCAAATTCCATAATGTTTCTAGACGTTGTTGTGATACCTGTATTGTAGTTTCTTATTGTCACTCAACTTTCTTAATGTTTGGAAACCATAATTCTCCTATTTCAACATCCTAAAGGTATTAGCAGCTCGTTTAAAATGTCTACAAACCATGCATTTGATTGATTACGACGTTTGCCAGCTCATTGGATCGCTGCATCCTGGCGGTTTTGGTCGAGCTCTGTCGACAAATAAGCAAACATGGAATGCCCACTTAGGAAATTCACGGCACTGCCGCATTTTAATTTCACAGTTCCAGTGCAAATCTAGCAAGTCGTATTTCCCAGGGCACAATTCATTAACGATGCATTTAGAAAATACCCTTTCTTGTTTGACCTGCTTTAAAAGATACAATCCGTACATAAGCAATACAGATTGATTGGTCGACTGGACCATTAAGATATCTTGGTATCCCATGGTATATTTATTTCGGGGTTCGGGTTAAATAATTCGATTCAAATTAAAACTTTCAGAAAAGTATTGTCTTATCTTTTACAACGTTTCTTAAGAAAAAGTCCACGACGTGTATGACCTTGTGAAGTAAAGTGAGGTACAACATTTCTGTCTTACGCATTTTAATCAAAGACAGATAAAAAAAGGAAAAAAAATTATCAACGTGATTGTTGATTTTCCCCTGGCGATTTCTTCAGCGATCAATAAATGTTGCTGTTTTAAGTCAAATAGGTTGATATTAAACATTCACAATCCCGTAAGAAGCTGCATCGAATACGTTTGCATAATTATTGTAATTGTTTGTTTTCCTCTTCCACCCCAACGTGTAGTTTTCAATTTGTATTGTAATGTGTCAGTCATGAACGTCACGTTCACATCGCATTTGGCAATACTGAAAGAACGGGAAATCGTATGGTTCTATAGTAAAGTGTACTTCATATGCAGCATCAAAGGCGTAAATGGGAAGCATCTGTCAAAATCGTGTATAAGTCCCAGGCAATTAGTGTGAAGAGCAAAGCTGACGACCAGTTAGGTATATCTTTGCTAATTTTGATCGTTGAAAATTTCAAAGAAAACAGCAGCAGCAGTAGTAGCAGCAGTAAAAAACAACAGCACCACCACAACCACAGCTAACCACCACACAACCACCACCACCACTACCACAACCACAAACCCGGCCACCACCAACAACTTACCACCACCAATCCATCGCCGCCAAATTACGCGTTCACATTGCATGGCAAACATCACAATATCAAAATTTTGGGATTAAAAAGTTGTTTTAAGTTATCACGTGATTTCTTTCTTGCATTAAATTTCCTGAGTCCAGCGGTGATAGTCTTTGTCAAAGACTCGGTTTTAAAGAAGTCATGGCGTGGGATGAAACTCAGTCGGTCCCTTTACATAGAGTAATATAGTTACAAGGTCTGTAACACAGAGTGACTACGCGGTGATGAACGTGTTCTCGCGTGTGAACATCTTTTAAATACTGGGTTAGTGACCTCCCATAGTCTCTAGAGCAATCTTGCATATTGAGCCCTATAACTATGCAGGGACAT
This sequence comes from Ophioderma brevispina, assembly GCA_023653785.1. Lineage (NCBI taxonomy): Eukaryota > Metazoa > Echinodermata > Ophiuroidea > Amphilepidida > Ophiodermatidae > Ophioderma > Ophioderma brevispina. The sequence goes on from JAMKCH010050230.1 coordinate 13,376, forward strand.
TGCTTGAACTTGTTAAATATATCTTTTTATTTTATACACAAAAAATATGAACTCATGGACACACTTTAGATACGAATCGGAGGATTTTCAACATTTAACCCTGTATGACCTTTAAAGGTCATTTCCATATAATTAAACTATATATCGCAGATAGTGTAAAACTACACCTTTTTTAAAAAAGCTTTGAGATACTCATGACATGACACAAATGTTGGTGTACATTTTGATCACAATTGGAACATCTTAGAATTTTAATTACCCCTGTACCAACGTTACCCCATTATTTATCTATTAGAACAAGGACAAAGCTTGGGACTTTGGATATGTTGCTACTTACAACCATTATGAAACTATCCTGAAAAAATCAGCTTATTTATTTTCCGACGTTCTTCTATTTTCCTTGGATTATAATAGCAATCGTTTTAATATTTTGCTGTAACATTTTGATCATGTAGCAAAGTGAAGAATAAGTCTGTAGATTTTTCCCCAGTCAAGCCAATGGTATGAATCTTCATTGAATTACGTGTTGTAGTAAGTGTCCGTACGGACAGTAATGACTAAAATATCAGATTTTGTCCTCATTAGGTTGCGTTAGATTCTGAACTTGTTACAAACATGGACAAATCAGATTTTTGATGATTTCTACGATTTTCTGGTTGAGGAAATCACTGATAGTGCCTTTAAAGGGATATGCAACAATAATGCAAGAGAATCAAAAAGTGTGGAAATGCATTTTCTTTGCTTATAAATCAAAGATAAGTACCGATATGTATAATTCCATATAACTACTTTAATGTAGGACCAAAAACACTAAAAAGTGAAAAAGGTGATCAATACTGTTTGTGTTGAGGTCAAAGTGTACAGGTCATGGTGCACAATATAAGACTTATAAATCTGGAATATTCACAGGGAAAGATTTTTTTATCTCAAGTTGGAATTTTGATACGGACGTATATGAATTACCGAATCAGATAAAAAGTACTACCTTGCCTTTAATACACAGATTTCAAGTCAGCCACTTGCAGGTTATGTTAGCACATCCACAAAAATACAAAAATATCGAACAAAGGCTAGATTCTATCAAAAGAGCAATGCTCTTTTCCACCTTCTTGCCTCTTAATATTTTACTCTTTGCATGCATTGCTACGTCAGTTTTGTGACCATTAACGAGGCTTCCATTTAGTGAAAAATAAAGCTACCTTTATTTAGAGTGGTCTCGTCCTGACTAGCAAGCAACCCTATCTTCTATATTTCCTCATGGGCATAAATTGTATACTTACAAGTCAATATCTCACATGAGTTGTGTTTGTACTATGAATACTGTTCAATGGCCCATTTTATGGTGTTTTTGATCTAAACAGTGTCTCACATTTGCTTGATCGACTTCAGAATAAAAACCAAACATTTTAACCCTTGTCTTACTAATGTGTTTTTATAACAGTCTATAGAGCTTTAAACCAACATAATTATGTGTGCACAGATAACACCAATGTTTAGGTATGTAATGGGTATATTCGAATTGTGACTTCACATCACAATCATATCAAAACATGAAAAATCCACTTCTTCTTCATCAACCTCCTTATGCAGCTAGACTGCCGGGTCAAGGTCCTGCAATTTCCGCTACATTGCTTCCTCTTCCTACACTCTAAAGTATCTCAAGTCATTTCTGACTTTGCCCCTCCATCTAAATCATGGTCTTCGTTTTGGGCGGCTACCTCTCACTTCCATATTCAGTGATTGGATTGTTATCATCCAATCTCTGGAGGTGTCCAACTCCAAACCACCTTAGTCTTGCTTGTCTCATTTTAACCAGAGGGTGTATTGAGTCAATCCCATAATGCACCAGTTTTGGGAAATTTCACCTCAATAGGGTCATGTGATCCCATCAAAATCCTATTCTTAACACATAAACACCTTGACTTTTACACTCATTTTTGCCCCCAAAGTGTTAGTACTTAGGGAATTTTTAGAATGTTTTGTGGTCCTCTAGCTTCTTGTACACTTTTTTATCCCTAAGTACTTAGTACCAATGTTTAGGTATGTAATGGGTATATTCGAATTGTGACTTCACATCACAATCATATCAAAACATGAAAAATCCACTTCTTCATCAACCTCCTTATGCAGCTAGACTGCCGGGTCAAGGTCCTGCAATTTCCGCTACATTGCTTCCTCTTCCTACACTCTAAAGTATCTCAAGTCATTTCTGACTTTGCCCCTCCATCTAAATCATGGTCTTCGTTTTGGGCGGCTACCTCTCACTTCCATATTCAGTGATTGGATTGTTATCATCCAATCTCTGGAGGTGTCCAACTCCAAACCACCTTAGTCTTGCTTGTCTCATTTTAACCAGAGGGTGTATTGAGTCAATCCCATAATGCACCAGTTTTGGGAAATTTCACCTCAATAGGGTCATGTGATCCCATCAAAATCCTATTCTTAACACATAAACACCTTGACTTTTACACTCATTTTTCCCCCAAAGCGTTAGTACTTAGGGAATTTTTAGAATGTTTTTTGGTCCTCTAGCTTCTTGTACACTTTTTTATCCCTAAGTACTGACATGAGTTTTGTACAGTACAGTATAGGCAATTGCAATGCATTATGGGATTGGTTCAAACACCCTCTGCATTTTAACATTGATATCCGAGCTCTTGCCTGATTTCCTCACTTTTCATAGAGCAAAGTGAGAAGCGAAGCAATCTCTCTCCAAATACTCGCTTAACCACCCTCCCAATCTCCACCCATAATTCACACCCCACACCCCATCCCCCACCTAAAAACCCTCCCCCCTTCACCCCCCCCCCCAATCCCCCCAATCCCCCCCCAAAAAAACTAACCCCACCCCCCACCTGCACAGCGCAACACACCTACCCGCTTAGGAAGTCCACTTAATTCTTCGCAGCACTCTCATTTCAGTTGTCTCTAGGAGTCACTCCTCTTTATTCCTCATTACCAAAACTTGAAATCAGGGAAAAGTTGCGTTATGTTTAGATTGACTGTTATTCATCTGAGTATTAACATGTGATAAGTTAGCTGACCCATGTGAATTATGTTCGAACGGTTGATGGTTTTGTGCCAATTGGGTGTCAGCCATACAGCTTTGGAGATGGGGAAGGATTTGGTCAGACAATAATAAGGTGAAGAATATTTTTTGAAAGAATAGACACCTCTGTAGTCTTCGCATGTGCAGAATTTCGCCGAATAGGAAATGCGTTTTCTGGAGCGTGGTGTCCAAGGACCCCCCTATCCAACTAACCGTGTGTAAAAAGACGTTACCCACTATACTTGGTAGTCAGAGGATTAGCAAAAAACGTGAACTTTGTGATAGAAATGTAAACACGGCACACATTCAATATGGACCATAACTCAACATTCAAAAACGGGACCCAGCGGATCGACCTGTGGGACCATGGCGGTCATTTTTCAAAATGGCCGCCATTCTTTTTTCAAAAGGCTCTCATATCTCCGTTGATAACACCGATACGAATTTGATTTTGGGTCTATAACCTATGTTTCAAGGTCAAGGAACCAAATATGACATTATATTTTATATCTGTGTCGCCATTTGTTTTCAATATGGCCGCCAAATTGCACCAAAATTGACATATCTCTTTTAACTTTATTGACATAAATTAATATGATCGATTTGTGTCTATACCTGTGTTGTAAGAGTCAAAAGAATCAAAATTATCTATTACGTTTTGATATATGGTGGTTCATCCATGTGGGTTCGAATATGGCCGCAATTTACACATTTAAACTTTGTTCAAAATTGATAGGACTTGATTTGTGTCGGTACCTATGTTTTTAATTCCAATCATGCCAGTGTTGTTAAGTAAGATGTACTTTCACGTTTTCACATTATAAACTAGTTAGATAGTTTAGTGTTGCATTTATAGTGTAGTATGTAGTGTACATACACTAATATTGCAACATTAAAAAGGCATTAAAAATAATCAAAAGATATTTCACATAAAATGATGATGTCCGAAATGTTCTTCCCATTAGTGAGAGGTTAGTAGTGCATCCATGTAGCCACTAATAGTGAAAGGCGGGGCTATTTACTAGAAAGGTAGAGAATGAAAACATCCCACCAAACACAGACGCACTAGCCAGCACCGTGCGAGTAGGTCGTATAGGGGGGTTCAAAAACAAAATAAAACACCGAGTTGCCAAATCCAGTAGACTTTGGGTGGGCTTGGGAAGCATCCAACTGCGCAGTAGTGGAAGATTGACTGCACCATTTAGCCAAAATGTGTTGGAACATGGACTGCTCTTTTGCCCCGATTATTTGCCGATTTCTCTTAGAGAGATTATAGAAATCATGTCAACTTGGTTGGGGAGGCTTGGAGCCTTCTCTAACCCAGCACCCCTCCCTATCCCCGCCAATCAATGTGGGTTCTTGTAGGGTGGCAAGAACAACATTTCTGGATTCAATTGTCCAGGGGGGATGAGGGGAGCATTTTGAAGTCGGCCTATAGAAGTGTTCAACACTTTTGGGGAGATTGTGTATGACTCTTCAACCTGCGGGTGAAGCCTGTCGTCGCACAATCATCAGTGTGGATGTGCGAAAGGATGTCGAGGACAGTGTATTTATGTAAGAAGACAGGCTTGATGTGCACAAATGCGAGTGTGGGGGACGTGAATGAACATTGGATATTTCCACAAAAACTTGGGAATGTTAACAGGTGTGATTTAAGGTATAGCGATTAAGAGTGTACATGCATAACAAGATAAGTGATATATTGCCCTAACCTAACAGGAAGTAAAATCTCCTACCTCGGTTTTACTATTCAGGAAATAGATTACTTTTTTTTTTTTTTTTTTTTTTTTTTTTTTTTTTTTTTTTTTTTTTTAAAATTTAATATTTCCATCTCTAAATGATGGCATATAGTTATTTTTATATTAACTTTAATATCTTTTACCATTCAGATTCTCTGTTTGCATAATTCATGTTTATATTAAGCTTAGGCCTCCAAAGTTTGCCTCAACCTGCAGAGTAAAATCTCCTACCCCTCCGGTTTTTTGGAAAAAGACGTACTATCAGGAAATAGTTACTTTATATTTAATTTTGTACGATTGAAGTATGTATTTTAATGTTACTGTGTAAATAACAAATATTTTAAAACTATAGACGGGTCCTTAGTTTATTTTAATGTAACTTTAGATATATTTTTATCCATTCAGCTTCTCTGTTTAGACATAATTCTATTTTTTATCTTAAGCTAGGTCCTACCAGTTTTTGCCGAAACCTGCAGAAGTAAAAAAAGCCCTCCTACCTCGGTTTGTGAAAAGAAGTCTAAGTCAGGAATAGATTCCTTATATTATTTGTCATGACGTAGGTGTTTTAAACGGTGTAAATAAAATAATTTTAACTATGGCGGGGCCTTTGTTATTTTAATGTAACTTTAGATAGATGTTACCATTCAGATTCTCTGTTTAGACTTAATTCTTGTTATATTAAGCTTAGGCCTTCCAGTGTGCCTAAAAACTGCAGAAGTAAAAAAATTCCTACCCAGGTTTTTTGAAAAGAAGTACATTCAGAAATAGATTACTTGAGTATTTAATTTTGTACGATTTGACAGTATGTATGTGTAAACGGTGTAAATAAAATATTGTAACATAACGGGTCCCTTAGTTATTTTTTGGAACTTTTAGAATATTTTTACCATTCAGATTCTCTGTTTAGACATATTTCTATTTTATATTACCTTAGGCCTACCAGTTTGGCCTCCTAAACCTGCAGAAGTAAAATTATACTCGGTTTTGAAAAGAAGTAGTACTATTTGCAGGAAATTAGAATTGAATGATTTATATTTAAATTTGTACGATTGAAAGTGTTTTAAACTGTTAATAAAATAAGTTTAAACCTTGACGGGGCCATTTGTATTTATTTAATGAACTTTAAAATTATTTACCATTCAGATATCTGTTAGACAGAATGTCTATTTTATAATAAAGCTAGGCCTACAAGTTGCCTAAGCTACAGAAGTAAAAGCTCCTACCTCGGTTTTGAAAAGAAGTACTAATCAGACTGAAATATATATGTATATTTAATTTTGTACGATTGAAGTATGTGTTTTAAACTGTGTATAGACCTGATTTTGCAAGTAGGGCGGGGCCATTTGTTCTTCGAATGTAACTTTAAATAGATTTTATATACCATTATATACCATTGCCAAAGATTAGAGTGCAAGGAGAAATCTTGTAATCGACTGCTTCCGCAGCCGAAGGATGATGATTGATGATGATGATGATATATACCATTCCGATTCTCTGTTTAGTATCATAATTCTATTGTATATTAAGTTAGGCCTACCAGTTTGCAGAAACTGCAGAGGCAATCTCCTACCTCGGTTTAAAACGACAGTACTATTCAGGAATAGATTAATTTATATTTCATTTTGTACATTGAGAGTAACGTATGTGTTTTAAACTATGTAAATGAAATTTTTAAACAAATGGCTGGGCCCTCTATCGTTATTTAAGGTAACTTTTAAAGATATTTACCATTCTTGCCAAATTGATTCCTGATTTATGTTGCATGAATTTTTTGAGAGAGTAAGTTTTAATAATGTATTATAAGAATCTATTGTGGATTTTTGTATATTTTGAATTTCAAGTTTAATAGCTATTCCATATTTCAAATAATCTTAAAATTTTACGCGTTTAATATTTTATTTATTGTGTTATTATTATGTAATGTGATAGGTGTATCCTATTATTTGATTTACGGAAATGTAAAAATGCGGTTCGAAAGCTGGTTCGGTATTAATGTACTACATGTTAGTACATGTATAGTTATATATGTTTAACTTTTAATGATTTAGTAATTTGTTTGTAATGTTAAATGGTTTTTGAACCCCCAAACATTACCACACTAGTCTTGTCATTTAGTAAAGTGATTAAAAATAGAACCTACAGAAGGCGCAACATTCAAATAGTTCACGCTGTGGCGACATCACCATGACTTCATATGATCCAATTAGCTGCATAATTATATTCTTATACAGTGATTTTTAGCCTAAACAAGTGGAAATAGGTAACGCCACCGCGGCCCAAGATTCATTTGAACTATAGCACTTTCCAGGGATAGTTCTTTTAAATTAATTTCACTAATCACAGGACTCTTAAGAATATGGATGACATGTAACAAATGCTTAAACAACTTAAGGTTGATAATAGGGTGATTACGTTAAGGCAATGGGCAATTTTAACTTCATATGTTCGGCCTGTTGTTCGAGCAGGAACGGATACAAGATATATTATAATTGGGTTATATGGGGATATGTTGGGTTGAAAAACATAGGTATAGCACACAAAAAGCAGGCTAATATCATTTTTACCAAAAATATACGAAAGTGCACGATTTTTGTGCACAAATTGGCCGGCATATTGGAAATTAGACTGGTTGACACCCAGATATCAAACATATACTGTTATATTGGATTCCTTGGACTTGAAACCATAGGTATAGAGACACAAAAATAAAGTTCTATCGGGTGTTATTACAGAGATATAAGACTTTGAAATAAGAATGGCGGCCATTTTTCAAAATGACCACCATGGTCGCCACAGGTCGAATTCAGTGGGTCCCGTTTTCGAAATGGGGAGTTAGGTCACCATATTCAATTGTGCCAAAGGTTATATTCTATCACAAGTGCACTGATTTTGGCTCCAGAAGGCCTTAACCCTTGGACTATGGCTAAAAATGCCCGTTATTGTTAGTTGAAACCGGCGTATGTAATATGCACATTGACTCAGGAAACGCAATATATTCAAACATTAATTTTTGAAGTGAAAAATTATTGCATTAGTCTGGAAGAGGGCATTAGTCGCACTAGAGGAAGTATGCAAATAGTCTCATGATTATTCTTACTTGAAGGGACTGTTAAAATGTTACACCAAGCTATATAATGCTGTATATAGGGTACAGTAGCTTACAAGTTCCATTCAAATGCAAGGAATCATTAACCTGCGTAAAAGCTTGGTGGATTTTCACATTTATCACAATTCATTAAAATTGAAAAAATAATCTAATAAAAGGTAAACATAACTGAAGTCGACTTTCTAAATAGCAATACTGCCTTTATAGTAGTGCGATCAAGAATGCAGTGCTGTCACCCTCTTGAATTTCCTAATTTTGTAAGTCAAGCTCATCTTGTGTCCGATCTAGGAACTGGACGTATTCGCAGTGATCTCTACTGGAATGACGTTCATTTGAACAGTCGTGGTCGTGGAAGATACATCATGAATCTGAGAAATGCATATGCTCTGCATTTGACACTTAACCTTGTTTCCATGCACGCACCAAAGACATAAAAAACTGTTCTCATTTAAATGACACTAAGGAAAAGTACTTTTTTTATAACTCATGTCGTAATGAACAAGTGCTCATTAACCATGTTAAAGACAAACATGGCAATGTGACTAATACAAGTGTTGTTGAACACGATGACAGAGTTGATCTATTGTAAATAATATTTATATTAATGATTTAACAATGGGCTTTGACAGTGTAAAATTAGGTCAATAACCAATGACACAATTACTATTGTTAATCATTCTTCAGAATTCTAATGTGTCTGGTATTACAGATCCCGATCATAGGATTTTCCGTGGTATCTTTTTTATTGCCCTTGATAATTCAAAAGGTTTTGTTATTGCTGAACTCAAACCATTCGTGGTTTTAAACTAATCATTTGAACGAGCTTGAGCAGTTTTGAGCGATAACCCAATTGATGTAGTAGGTCTTTGCGAAACATTTCTGGGTGATGGAAATAGCATGATAGTAATATAATATGGATGATGTATTATTTATACAGAAATGGACAGGAATGTTATGACAACATGATGAAATGAAAACTAAAAGAGGAGGTGTTGCATTTTATCTCAACAAGTGTTGTAACCACAAGATTAGATATGATTTATTCTCTGATCAGCTTGAACTCTTTACTAGTGAGATAATGCTTATAAGCAAAGCCTTTAATTGTTGTACTGTGGTATAGCAGTACCAGGTTCCTGTATTGATCTATTGATCTCCTTGTACACCTTCTTCAGATTATTGATTATGAAGTAAGGGTACATTTCTAGGGGGATTTAAAATTGTGATTTTGCTATCTGCAACCACCCCACTGTACTACACAAGAAACTTATAGATATTTGTGAAGTTTAATCTAACCAGTTAGTAAGGAAACCTACTCGAATAAACTGAGGGCACAAGTTTGGCCACTGATTGAACCTGTTTATGTTTCAAGTAATGATAAAGCTTGCAATTCGGGGGTCATCCACATAGGAATTAGTGATCATTCAATAACATATTGTTACTTAGGGTAAGGCTAGAAATACTAATAGTAATACTAATGATAAACAGAAGCATATAAAACATAAAAGCTCACGTTCCCTATATAAATTACATGACAAGCTTTTCTAAATGGATGGTCAAAGTTGAATGGATATTGTAAAAAAATAGTGGTGATATTGACAATTCTGCTCAATGTTTTGACATCCACTTTTTGAGTATTGTTGGTGATAAACATGCAATATTAAAGACACAGGAGTTCGTTATAAAAAAACGTGCTCCATGGCTTACTAATGAAATCGTGAAATGATTCGGAGGAGAGACAAATTTAAAACTAAATTCAACTTAAAAATTGTAGGCAGTAAGTAAATATTGCACTAAAACTTCTTAAGTTTAGAAACACATAATTGAAATTCTTTCCTATTTCAACATCCTAACGGTATTAGCAAGCTCGTTAAAAATGGTCTACAAACCCTGCATTTGATTGATACGGGTTTGCCAGCTCTTTGGATCGCTTCATCCTGGCGGTTTGGTCGAGCCTCTGTCGACCAAATAAGCAAACATGGAATGGGCCCACTTAGGAAATTCACAGCATTGCCACATTTGATTACACCAGTTTCCAGTTTGCACTTGCTAGCAAGTCTTATTTCCCAGGCACAATTTAAAAGATGGATTTAGAAAAAGACCTTTCTGGTTGGACCTGCTTTAAAAGATACAATCCCTACATAAGCAATCAATAGAAGATTGATTGTTCGACTGGACCAATTTAAGATATCGGGTTATCCCATGGTGATTTTCAGGATTCGGGTTTAAATATTCGATTCAAATGAAAACTTTCAAAAAAGTATTGTCTTATTTTTGTACGTTTGTTAGAAAAGGTCCCACGATGACCTTGTTGAAGTAAAAGTGAGGTAACAAGGCATTGCCTGTCTTATGCATTTAATCAAAAGGACAGATAAAAAGGAACAACAAAATAATCAAATCGTGTGTTGATTTTCTCCTGGCAATTTCTTCAGCGATCAATAAAAGTTTGCTGTTATTGAGTCAAATAGGTTGATATTAAACATCATTCACAATCCCGTAGGAAGCTGCATCGATACGTTTTGCATAATATTGTAATGGTTTGTTTTCCTCTTCAATGCCAAGTGTAGTGCATGGAGTAGTAATATTGCTTAACAGGTTCAAAAAGGTTATTTGAAGTGGTCGACCAAATTAACTTCCGTCACGGCATACTTTTGTACTTGTTGCAATATAATGTGTGGAATGCCTCAAGGATCAATTGATGGTCCTCTTGGCTATTCGTATTTATATTAATGATTTGCCTAACTACTTATTCCCATTGTAAAGTTTAGTATGTATGCTGATGACCAACCATTAATGTATGCTTCCAACTCAATTGATGATAATTCAAAATATATTAATGAAAGATCTTCACCACTTACAAAAATGCTTGAAGTAACAAAAATTAAGTCTTAATGTAGAATCAAGTCAGACTTTATGTTACTAGGTCAAGGACAGCGTTATATACAGTTACAGATCAAATTAATGATTTGTCTATTCAAATAAATAATGTCAGTCTTAAAAGAGTGCATGAATTTTAAGCATCTGGGAGGTATCATTGATGAGAACATGTCATGGAATCAGCAAATTGAAAAAATGTTCGCCAAAAGTCACTTAAAGGTATGTTTATGTTAAAAAAAGCAAGGCACTTGTTCCAAAATGTAATCTTAACTTCTCTCTATAATGCCATTATCCTGCCAAACTTAGACTTTTGCAATGTTGTTGGGGAAATTGTGGTACTACAGTAGGCAAAATCGTCTTCAGATTATTACAGAAACAGGGCAGTCACGTATAATCTGTGGTGTAGCCTGGGATACCCCGAGTCATGAAGTCTTAATCACCTTGGTTGGCAAACGTCTTTCTCATAGGCAAACGTTACAATTGTTCGCTCTTGGTGAACAAAATTTTGAAGGACTCCTAGCACCTCCCAATCTTCTGGCATTTTTTCATTTAATAACAATAATTATAACTTTCGTCCCAGCCTGTATAATGTTAAATTTCCCGAAACCAAAAACGAAGTACAAGAAGCGTAGTCTATCCTACAGAGGTGCAGTAACTGGAATAATCTTGATGCTAAACTTCAAAAATCAGCAAAATTCGTATATTTAAGAATTAATTTAAAGGCACACTTTCATATAAAAGCTTCTACATGGATTTTCTTGTTTTTAAATTGTTGTTGTTACATGCATTGTATGTTACCTTTGTAATTGTTGTAATCACGGCCCTAGTGAAAAAACAGCCTTAGGGTGAAACTGGGCCTCCGTGGTAAAATAAAGTTGAATGAATGAATGAATATGAATGAATGAATCCAAACACAAGCTTAATCCTACAAACTAGAGTCAAACATGGACCGAAGTGGACATTTCAAAAAATATCCCCACATCTGGGTTTTGAAAGTTCCTCTAATGTCACACGTGACCATACTTAATGACCTTTTGCGAATATAAGTTGAGTTACCCCCCCCCCCCCCCCCCCCCGCCCCCTGGGGGGTACTTACCACAATTTCTGAGAAAACGTCATCAGTTTCAATTTATTCACAAGTGTACGATACAAAAATTATCAGGGATACAATGGTGGTTGCCAAAAGGAAGCCAGGCTCGCACATGAGTGTTGGCCACAGACGATAAAAGCAGTTGGTATTTTTTAGCATATTACAGCCTTTATGTGCAAACATCTTGGTTTCTTTTTGTCAATAAAACCATCACGATTCTGTGTTGGATTTTTCAATTGTCTATACTGTTATTTTGTTACTTTCCCTTCTGTGTGCGTATTGTAGTTACTGGGTTAGCCACTTTTTGATAGTGACTCATGTCATGCCTTGGCGTAAACAGGCGGGGGGGCAGGGGGCAGGTGCCCCCTGGCGATTTTGGGGGGAAAAAATTTTGCACAAAAATGCATGCTAAATCAGCCGTTTTTTAGGCCCTCTGACCGGGGAAAAAAAATTGGCTTTTTGATTCCCCTGAGAGGGAAAATTTCCAAGAAGGGGAAATTTGCCCCCTCAGGAAACGGGTAGGCCCGATACGCCACTGATGTCATGCCATTGATTGCTCTATCCGGGCATTGTCTTTGTCCTTGTCTGTTTTGTACTTTCTGGTGAGGAATGAGGTTGAATTTCCTTCGCCAGTCTCATGACGCTTTTGTAGTCTTCTGGGTGGTCAATCCTTTTCAACTTCGTAGTGCATTGAAGGTTTTTTTTTATCCTCTTCCGTTTTGCTGTGTTTATGTAACAGTGTGAGTCTTAATAAAAACCCTACATTCAGGAAATATTTTTCTTCAAAGGTTAAACGTTATCTTTGCTTAAATTTGGATTGGTTGTTTAAAGGGATATAAAACAGGCTATATCAGGAAGATTTTATTTGGTTTGTCTCGACCTTTGGGTTCAGAAAACTTATGTCAATTTTGCGGAGAGACCTAAAAATTCTGTTGTGGCCGATTTTTAGCCCATATAATGCGGAGAGGACTGACACCGCGTTATACCATAACATATTATAGAAAAGGGCATTCACACATGCCAATCAGATGGTTATCGATTTCTTCCTCAAAAAAAAAAATATTCAGTTGATTAAAAACGGTCTATTGTGTAACCTAATTATAAGTAAATATCTTAATCAAAATTAAATTACCATTGTCAAATCATTAAAGACTTCAAGTTATTAAAAATCCCTCCATATCAATTTCTCAGTTCATACATAATGAAACTGACAGAGATGTTGTTTTCCATCTATAAGATAAGGATTTTTACACAAAACACCAGATACTCGGGTCCTTAAAATTGCGAGAGAAGGAGAAGAACTAAAGCTGAAGTTTTCGTAAAAATAAATTGGAATTAAAATAAAAATTTAATATCGCACTGTGTTTTCAAGCGGAATACAAACCTCTATGGGTTTCACTTTGGCTTACAAAGTTTCGTTTTGTAGAGTTAAAACCAGGAAATCTGCTGAAAAGCTAGAATATTGGACTTTATTATTTGGGAAATTGAAATTTTTTAATAGGGAGGTGTATTGGTGAATGAGTGAAGGGCAGAATTAGGTTTGAGAATACGGAAATCACATAGAAAAAAACATGGGGGGAGGGGGGGAGGGGGGGGGGGGAGGGGAAGGGGGGGGGGTTTTTTTTTTTCTCTTTTTTCTAATTTTTTTTTATAATACTTGGGTGTTTAAGGGGTTTACTCAAATCACTGCTGAAGACCAGTACTCTATGTAACGATGCATCTTTGTTTTGGCTCCAAAATTGGCCCAAAACAGGAATTTTATACGTTCTCTCAGCAAAATAGGGTTAACTGCTTCCTCTAAAGTCCAAATGGAAACTAAATAATAAACGTTTTCTGGAAGCCTGTTATCCTCTTTTATAACAAAAAGAAAACCATTTTGAGCAAAAATAATTAACTATTTAATGATTATTTTTTATTTGAATGTAGGGTTTTATTGACTACCCACTGTACAGTATGTCATTTATGTTGTTATGCGGGCAATTATTTGAAAAATGAAAAAAAAAAAAATAAAAACAAATATCCGGAAAAAGCTTGCCAGATTCATGTGGACTAGGACGTTTGCGATAAATGTATTGTAGTTTCTTATTTGTCACTCAACTTTCTTTAAGTTTGGAAACCATAATTGCAATTCTCCTATTCAACATACTAACGGTCTTAGAATCTCGTTTAAATGTTCTACCAAACCCTGCATTTGATTGATTACGACGTTTGCCAGCTCTTTGGATCGCTTCATCCTGGCGGTTTTGGTCGAGCTCTGTCGACAAATAAGCAAACATGGAATGCCCCCACTTGGAAAATTTCACAGCATTGCCAACATTTTGATTACACAGTTCCAGTGCAAATCTAGCAAGTCGTATTTCCCAGGGCACAATTCATTAACGATGCATTTAGAAAATACCCTTTCTGTTTGACCTGCTTTAAAAGATACAATCCCCCTACATAAGCAATAGAGATTGATTGGTCGACGGACCATTAAGATATCTTGGTATCCCATGGTATATTTATTTCGGGGTTCGGGTTAAATAATTCGATTCAAATTGAAAATTTCAAAAAGTTATTGTCTTATTTTTACGTTGTTAAAAAAAGTCCACGATGACCTTGTGAAGTAAAGTGAGGTACAACTTCCGTCTTATGCATTGTAATCAAAGAAGAAAAAAAGGGAAAACAACATCATCAACGTGAGTTGTTGATTTTCTCCTGGCACTTTCTTCAGCAGATCATTAAAAGTTGCTGTATTGAGTCAATAGGTGTGATACTAAACATCATTCCACAATCCGTAAGAAGCTGCATCGAATACGTTTGCATAATTATTGTAATTGTGTTTTCCTCTTCCATCCCAACGTGTAGTTTTCAATGTGTATTGTAATGTGTCATTCTATGAACGTCACGTTCCATCGGCATTTGGTATAATACTGAAGAGAAAACGGGAAATCGTATGGTTCTATAGTAAAGTGTACTTTTCATATGACAGCATCAAAAGGCGTAATGGGAAGCATTTGTCCAAAATCGTGTTGTATAAGTCCAGGCAATTCGTGTGAAAGAGCAAACGCTGGACGACCCCACAGGTATTATCTTTGCGAATTGTGATCGTTGAAAATGTCAAAGGACGAACAGCAAGCAGCAGGTAAAAAGCGACAAGCAACCACCAAACCACAGCTAAACCACCACACAACCCACAACCAACAAACCCAACCACCACCAAAACACCACCACCAACCTTAACACCAGCAACTCACCACCACCGCCATCACCGCCGCCTAATTACACGCTTCACCTTGAATGACAAAACAGCACAATATCGGACGATGGGGATTAAAAAGTTGTTTTGAAGTGATCACGAGAACCTCTTTCAGCGGCGATAGTCTTTGTCAAAGGACTCGGTTTTAAAGAAAAGACGTAAAGGATGGGTTGATGAAACTCAGTGGCCCTTTAGTGATAGTACCCGATAGTTTATTTTTCCTGAGTAATACAGTTACAAGGTCTGTGACACAGATAATAAGCGGTGAGAAGTGCGCTCACGTGTGTCATTCTTTAATTACTGCCGTTAGTAAGTAGTGACCTTTCCCATTGAGGTCTTCCACCTCGGATTAGCGGCCATATTGCCGGGAAATGGTTAAAGTCCATCCAAATACTGGAGACCTTTCTAAATCTAAACACCGACATGCATGTTGGATATGCATGCATAAAAGTATGGGGCCACCTTTGAATCGACAAGTACTTTGAGGTCGGTATTAAATTGATCTGAAGGAGGAATACTACGGGAACTAATCCCTTTGTTATAGGTTAGCAGGAGTGAGGTGAAAGAAACTCTATAGTCCATAGAGTAATCTTTCATAGTGAGCCCTCTATTATCGTTTTAGTTTTAAACAACAAGTGAAATCTGGGTAAACTTAGAAAGAATCGAAGGATTTTCCACATTTAACCCTGTATGACCTTTCTTAACAGTTATTCCATACAATTCAACTATATCGTAGATAGGGGAAAAGCTAAACCTTTTTTAACAAGCTTTGAAATACTCATGACATGACACAAAGGTTGGTGTACATTTTGATCACAATTGGACATCTTAGAATTTTAATTACCCCTGTACCACGTGACCCAATTATTATCGATTAGAACAAGGACAAAGCTTGGGGCTTTGAATATGTTGCTACTAGAACCATTATTGAACAAGATCCTTGAAAAAAAATCAGGCTTACTTTGCCCGCCGTTTTTCTATTTTCCTTGGATTATAATGCAATCCATTTCTATCTTGCTGTACATTTTGATCATGTAGTTTTTATTAGAATTAGGCTAAAAACATCGTCCTCAGAAATACTGAGATAAGTATTTTTCGTTTGTTTTCAAGTGAAATGAGTTGGAAGAAAAATGAAAAAAAAAAATATAAGGAAAACACTATTGGACCGATTTCCAATTAGATTTTAGATGTTTGTACTTATCTATTCGTAAACAATAACAATGACAGTGTGACTGCAGGGTGTGAGTCACTACACGCGGTGTTATTAAACGTAATCGTTTGAAATACATTGTAGGCATTAACCTCTCCATACATTTTAACAAAGTAGGTGTTATTGAGTACCTTAAAGAGCGTTGTCTTAAGCTATGCGTGCGTACTTACAGGGGCATTTCGGACAATTGCCATCTTAATTGTCCGAATACCTCACTTTGTATAGTCCTGGCAGGCCAGTCTTGCGATCTGAAGATAACAAGACGTTCCTCACTGTTTCCCGCACAAATAGGTCAGTGGGTGACAGGGGTTTCCGCAATGCCGGCCCCTAGCCTATGGAAATCTTTGGCCTTCTCTGTTCGCCACTCCACGTCCATTGTTACTTTTACAAGAAAGCTCTAAAATTCATCTATTTCCTAAGAGGTTGATCGTGTGCTTAAATTATTTTTTTGTTAGTGGGACCTCGTCTGATATGTTAGTCATTATGAGCTGGTTTTCTTTTTATTTTATGTTTGATTGTGTATGTAATATACCATGGTCATCTTTTCTCAATACCGTGTATTAATATGTTTTAGGCTAATAGTAATTACTCTCTATTTTGCAAAGCGCTTTGAACTTGTTTTGAGAAGGCGCTGTATCAAGATGCGTTTGTATTGTATTAAAGCAATCATCAAATGCAGTTACGCCCTAGCTGTTGGAAACCTATCGAAATCAATTCGCGTATTGCTACGCTTGTTGACCAAATCTAAAATAAAGCTAATGAAGATTGTTGATATCTTCAAAGGTGAAGATTTAATTTTAGTTTTACGAAACAAGTTTTAGAAACAATTACATTAAAAACAGTTTTTATTTATTTTAACTACTTAGTTCTCCAGGTAGACAAGGATGTACATGTACATTTATTAATCTTTCCCTGTTAAAAACATATGCGCTTGGCCGGATTCAAACCGGCAACCTTCGTATTACTAACACGACGCTCTGCCAACTAAGCTATCAAGCCAGAGATGGTAGAGGAGAGATAGATATTATCTATAGGTGTTAGGTCCGACAATCGTATATGTAAATATACCGTTCTGATGTTATCCGCTAGGAAAAACGAAGGACACCTATTGATATTAAGTGGTGTCACGACATTTAAAGAGACATGAGGAGATTTCCAGAAAGAAGCGCCCCCAATTTTTTTTCGAACCCGGGTTTTTTGCATATTTGGAATGCTTTCCAATATATTAGATCACACCTGAAATGAATAAGCCAAATACGCCGTCCTTATGTAATAATATGATGATTTAGTACTTTCTGTCGTGCACGATAGAAAGTCAAAGCACGGTGTTCTATGGGGAAAATTACGATAGTCAGGCCAGTTCAAAACAAGGTTTGCTGTTTTCTTTTGTACTTGTTTGTCCAATAAACCTTCGGAACGTTCTTGGTAGGTGGTCTACAATCGATTCTGTGCAATTTGAGAGAAATTCGTATCCTAAAAAATCTCCTCATGTCACTTTAAGGATACTGTCACGTTGAAGACTGCGAGTGGACCCTGAGAAAATAATTAGTAAAATGGGAAGAGACACCCGCTTTCATGTCAAGATCAACTTTTACGCCCGTATTCTCAAACGATGCTTAACGCTATCACTGGTTAAATCGCAATTTAAACAACCGCTAAAATAAACACAATTCTCAAAAAACCAAGCATGGTTAAGTTTAAACGATGTTTAAATTTTAGCCGAAACGTCGTAAACATGTTTAAAAACGTTTTGTAAAAGCTTAGATTTGGTCCGGGTCGTTGAAGGAGTGTAACTATCAAGTGTTCGAATTTTCAAGCTAATGGTTAGACCAGTTGTTCTCCTTCTATTTCTCTTATATTTCGCAGCTGATTCTTCTCGTCTATTTTAATGCTCGTTTGTATCTGCTATCGAGCAAGGCCTCCTACATGTATAGATAGTATTGACCGATAGACGGCCACACAGCAACATACATGCAACCGTTAAAATGGCACGGTGTTTCTCTATAACTGAAACAAATTCTAAAGGTTGACATAACACGACATCCTGAAATATACTTGGACTTCCTGTGTTGCATTAAAACTACGGAAGGCATTATCTGGCATATATAAATATTATTTGACGTGTACGTAAACAGGGTGAGTCAAAAGATTTACACTCGTTTGGTTTTTAATTTTTTACAGCAGTGAAAAATCTACCCACAGATACGGAGTACCACATATAATAAAACTAAATTATTTAACCTACTAGAGAAATTTTGAATTTGTTTTTGAACTTGCATGCCGACGAAGTTTGCTAACTTAAAGATAGGTACTCATTTTCCATTTTACTCTGGTCCACGGAATCACTGTTGTGGAATTTGGCCAAGGACTTTGGATGGTCTCACAAGTACATAATGACATTCTTTGCTTTGCTGATACCTTTGTGTGTAAACTTCATCAAGAAAAATGGTAAAAACAATTCTTTAATCTGAAATTCAAATAACAAACTTAGGAATCGTACACCAAATTTTGAAGCTTTACTCAATTAATTGTTCGAAATTGTTAATATTATATATTTTCGCGGAAACTAAATGCAAATATTAGGCAATCCTGTGCAATACACAGCTGGTTGACCCCACATTCCACCGACGCCTTCTTAATATGATTGGGGGGGGGGGGCTACTTTAGGAAATCCCATTTTGTATTTTGAACATACACACATTCAACGTCCATCGCCTTCCTTTGGCGCATCAATCCTTTCCTCTTTCCTCCCTCTCTTTTTCTACTCCCTTTCTGCTTGTCCTTTTCCTCTTTCCTGCTTTACCGCTAGCTTAAGCTTAATTTCCTGGTCAGGCCCTGGGGTGGGGCAAGCGTCCTCTTCCCCCTGCCCCTGTTACGCTACTGCCATTGATTTGTTAAGTAATTTATCTACACAGTGTTACGGATTGGTAGGTAATGGTACTTTTGAACAAATATTTAAAGTAAAATGCTTAAAAGGCATTAGCTGACAGTAAACTCAATGCTTTTGCTGCTGCTGTGGAAGTGAAGATTGTACAACCTTGTTCAATATGTTTTGGCGGATTTCCGTTAATTACCATATCTACAATATGGGAAAAAGATAAACGGTTGATTTGTTTACCAAGATAGTGGATTATAATGAGCTATCGTTTCATGTATAAAAACTAATTTCTAAACTTGTTAAATATTTTTAAGATTTTTCTGAAATAGAGTGTAAATCTTTTTTGACTTCACCTGTATTATAGGCGAAGATAAGTCGCAGTGGTTTCGGGGGGTGATATTTACGGCGTTTATCTATCGTTGATAGATAAAGGCTTGTTAAAAAATTTAAACCTGCGTTATTAGCATTTACACCATTTTGGTGTTAAAAAACCTACAACTTAGGTTATATTAACACAAATGTTGGTGTTACAATGTATGGACAGACACTGCTTGGGTAAAATTTACACCACATGTCGGTGTTCATTATTTTTAACACTGTCAGGTGCCAAATTTGGAACAATACGGTGTTCATGAGCAACCCTCCGGGAATCAATAGGGACCCGCACCATCTGTGTTAATTAAACACTAAACCTTTGGTGTTAACATTTATATTTGTAACGTCTGACATTTTAGTAGCAAATTTTTTTATTTTGTTATATTGTTGCTTCTTTTTAAACTGTTACCTCTAACATTTCATAGCAGATCCCAACAATGCATGTTTTAAAATGTGTGCAGCAACACCGAGCGGTAATTAAAATCCTAAATTTCACACCAGAAGAGAAACTACCACCGACAAGGCCTTGACATCGACGTGATGTTAAGATTTTAACAACTCGGGTTTTGCAGTTGTATTTATAACTTTCCACAGAGACGACGCATCAAAATAAACGGGAGCCGGCAATGTAAGTGTATACACTACAGTATATGCTTTTTATTAATGTTATTTTGTTTTCACCCTTCCTTAACCAGTCGTTTATGATCGCAAATTAAATAAATTTTGTTTGATATAACAAAATTCCGACGTGATTGTGCACGATGGTCCTTTTGTGTCTTCAGGTTATTAATGCCAGAGGTGTTTCACGTTAAGACTTTATTACCGAGGGTATTTTGATTTTATATGGAATCCATAAGCCCAAAGGGAGCTGTAAAAGCATAGCTCGTTTTACTCTAGTGGAATCAGAAACACTACACTCGTGATTTTACATTGTAAATAGATTGTAACGTAGTCTTTTATATTGCATCAATAACTCCTAAATTGTTGTATATGACTCACCACATGTGATCCCATAAAAATAGAACTAAAATGTCAGTAATGTCTTTGGCCCAAATTGAATCATAATAACTTTGATGTGAACATATACTAGGTAGGCTAAATAGCTATAAGTAGACAGGTATTTTCTCTTTGGCTAGGTCTCTACGGAAAAGGAAGGCTCTTCGGTTTCTGTTTCTTTATTGAAAATCTTATGGTGGACAATACTTTCAGATGATAAAAGAGGAAAATGGTTCTACAGTTAAGGAACATTTACCGTCAATTAACGCAGAGCATTCAGGCGGGTACAACATGGCGCACCAACTCATAGCTGGATAATTGTTAGGGTAAATCAAGGCAATCTTTAACATGAAGATAATTGCTCTGAAACATGAACCATGATGTTGAGTGGCCATCAAGGTCTCCAGAATCCAGATGGCTACTATTATAGGGCCCTTTCACGGAGCTTCATTATCTTAAATGGACTTTTATTTGCCCTCCAGATCATCCAACCATGAGAAGAATACAAAACATGCACCTGGTGCACCTGAATATTTCAGTTATTTCTGCAGGTGATTCTTTTGTATTCTATGCACGCTTGGGTTTTTCTGGAGGACAGGTCTGGTCAAGTTAACCTAAAGGGGTATGAATAATTTATCCCAAGTTATTATACTACAACTTTAGTACTAGTCCTCTGCTACTGAATGAAGCAATTTACTACAGTCTTACTGACATGCACAGATGGGTCTGACAGCACTTACTACACACTTATGTGGGCCTATCAAATTAAGAATGGAATCTAGAAATAGAATTGTCATTGTATTAAGGCGTGAAACCCCCAGAGATGTCCGTTACTGGTGTCAGATTCCCCTTTCGTAAAGTAGACTTGAAATACGAAGCCCAAAGCAAGGTGCGATATTAGCGACGTGCAGCCCAATGTATAGGCGTCAAACGCCTCCAGCGGTCCTCCAGCTTGATTCAGGTTCCCCCGGAGGCTCCCCTTTAGCTGTCCCTTTGCAAGGTAGTCTTGAAATACCAAACCCAAATCAAGCTAAAAAGTAACTCCCCACCCCTGAAATTTGTCAGTTATGTTCAAACAAAACATCGCATTATACATTATGGGATATAATTGGAAGCGGTGTTTGTTTACGCGCATTTTGACACCTCATTTGTGGTGATTGATGAAGTATTGTTGAAGTTATGCCCAATTGGCCGAACCCACCCCAGGATTTAAAGTTGCAGTAAGCCCAATAGAGAAGGATAATTTGTCATGCAGAGTAGAGGATTCGGTGCACTGATTTCAATAAGTATGATTGTCAATATGATTTACTGCAACTTTTAAATCCTGGGATGGGTTCGGTAAAGTGAAGTCGGGCAGCAGCATATGGTACAACATTTGGACGAAGAATTTGCACGACATGCCAGTTAGCATTCAAATATCAGGCGATCTGAATAAGTGCCATAAAAATTAATGTCAAGAGTTCACTAAAGGTGTGTTGGATTCACACATTAATGAAGACTCAAAGTTAAGTTATGAAGTAATGATATCACATATGTGATTTTGAAAATGCCTCATTTTGTCTTTAATCGCCGGTCAGTCAGTCAGGAAGTAACGGATGGCTCTATTTTCACAAAACAGTTACTCTGTTGCAGTAAGCCCTATAGAGAAGGAGAATTAGTCATGCAGAGAAGAAGACGATTGCACTGATTTCGATTGTCAATAGGATTTACTGCAACTTTTAAATCATGGGGTGGGTTCGGTCAAGTTGGCATAACTTCAACAATACTCCATCGATCGCCACAAAATGAGGTTTCCAAATACCGTAAATAAACACCGATTCTAATTATATCCCATATTGTACAACAAGATGCATTGTTTGAACTTGACAGACAAATTTCAGGGGTGGGGAGTTACTTTTTTGGGTGTGTTTAGTTTGTGATATGTAGTGCAAGATGAAAGTGACTATTAGCTGGTATTGCGCCCTGTGATTGGTCAGGTATTTCGTGTGAGGGAAAAATGTTCTCTGCCCCAGAGTATGCTCAGAGCAAGATTAAGACAATATGTGTGATGTTATTGATCAGTCGGGCGGGAAGAGGTGACCTTATGGAAGTTTTGATCTAAGGTCATTTAGGGTCACATTGGGTCAAAACAGGTTATTTTTGGTTAGAGTTTTGCAATTTAGTTAAATATGCCCCATTTCAAAAGTTCCGATTTCAATTCAAATCCAATTAACTTGGTAATAATGATCATTGGTTTGAACGTATTAACACTTAAGTGACCAAGGGGGGGGGGGTCCTAGGACCCTCCAAATTTGTTTTCGCGTTGGCCGCTTTACGCGTGGGATTTTTGCGCTGAATTTTTTTGTAATTGTCTAACCTTTAAATGCGCTTCTTTTCATACCAAAAAAACGTAAAATCGGCCAAGCCGTTAATGAGTTAATTAGTGAGGGTCCCATGGTCCCCCCCTTGGGCACTAACGGAAGTCAGCTGAGAATATTAAAAAAAAACAAAGAACCAAAGCAAATTTTTTTGCTGATATATGTTCACACATACATATAAGTAAACAATTAATAGCAACATTAAAAATAATTAACCCTTTATGTGCTGAAAACAGGCAATTTCATTGTGGACGTTGCTAAACCGTTACTGTACAAAGTCTATGGGAAAATGACGTGTATTTTGCAACACCCGTTAAAAATAGGGGAATTCCTAAAACTTCAAGTTTTTTGTTAAATATATGTAATTTGGGTCTTCTAGAGTAGATGTCAACATAAAATAAGTTTTCAAAAAGTTTGATGTAAGCGCAAGGTTCATTTGAATTTTCCGTCTTTTTGCCCATTTTTTGCGTGTTTTGAAAACAATGTTTTGCCCCTAATTTGCAGCCCAAAAAACAATTTATTTTTTATATTGCTAATTTGGTTGGGTTTGTCTTCTGACCCTTCACACAATGTGGATCAATTTCGTTCAAAAATTCCCTCGGGAACGGGGTTTCCTTGGGCACCAGGTATGAAAACCCCTTGGTCACTTCAGTGTTAACACGTAAGTGCATAAGGGGAGTCCATGTGGACCCGAGATTTTGTTTTCCACGTAAAATATATGGTTCAAAGATATTATTTCTAAATTGGTACTGCGTGTGGAGTTATTTTAAGAAAGAAGTTTAATGCATGCTTCATTGAATATCTTGGTGAAGGGGCTTTCGACGCATTCAGGGTGGTCGGGTTGGCAATTATAATTATTATAAGTGGACATTTCAATATATATATATATATATATATATATATATATATATATATATATATATATATATATATATATATATAGTATATATATATATATATATATATATATATATATATATATATATATATATATATACAGTTCAAAAAAAATAAGTCCCCCCTGACAAATGTGCATTTTTCTAGACAAGTTAGGCTCCTTAACCTGTTACAAAAATGTAAAATGTGCACGGAAATGTTACACATTTAATGGGCAAAAAAGTTTCACACAGCAGTTGATCTTCTCCCTGAAACGACTTCATTTATTAAATTTGATGACAAATAAAAAATGACACTTTTTTGCATAAGGATTTAACAGTCGAGAAAATCAAGTTTTAAAGATTTTTTTAAAGATTATTTTTCCCCTATTACTGAACATCCGATTCCCATAAATTTGGTATCACAGGATAGATTAGAGTTTCTTCTTCCCATTGGTATCAATTAAGCACCAACATTCCCATTATGACGTCACTAGGACGTCAGTCGTAAGTGAGGAAAAAGTATAAAAAAAACTGGATATAGGAGTTGAAAAATTGATATATTTGCAAATTTCCGACGCAAAAAAAGTATCCGCAGTAAAACTCTCTGAGTATAAATCGAGTCAATCCCCTCAAAGAGAGCAAAAACCGTGTGGAAATCGGATATTCCAAACATTTTGGTGAAAAACCAACCACATCTTATCCCTTTTCCTTCCCCCTATTCTACACTGTGTACTGTGGAAATTGACAGTTGCTCTGACATGTGAACTTTATAACGTCAGTCTGACGTAATTCTAGGCATGTTGGTACCAATGGAAAGAAGATGACCATAGCTATCCATTGGTACCAAAATCAAGTGTCTGTAGTATTCCTGTGTTGTACTAGACATGTTGGTACTTCTCCGTCCGGGATTTTCTCGATTGTTAAATCCTATGTACGAAAGTGCCATTTTTAATTCGTCATCAAATTTAATAAATGACGTCATTTCAAGGAGAAGATTAACTATTGTGTGATTTTTTTTTTGCAACATTGCAGTGAACATTTCACTTTTTTTGTAACTGGTTAAGGAGCGTAACTTTTCCAGAAAATGGTACCTTTGTCAGGGGGGACTTATTTATTTTGAACTGTATATATATATATGTGTGTGTGTGTGGTGTGGGTGTGTGTGTGTGTGTGTGTGTGTGTATTCACAGTAGCCTATGGAAAAAATGGCAAAGTTGGGCATGTTTCTTTGACATTTTCAACTACTACAAAGGAAATACCGCAATATCAATCAAAAAGTACAGGCCAAATTCACCAAACGACCAAATTTTAGCCATGAAGCAATAAAACGTAAAATACATCAAAAAGCCCGTCCTCAGAACACTTAGTCGGTGTATGGCTGATAGTCAGATCGATATGAAATTGCCAAGTGCTAAATGGCATTTAATTTGAGAAAACATACCATTGCACCATACAAGTCACGTTCTTAATATAACTATATAGTGCATATCATTTTAAAGCAGGTTTATTCAGATGCCACACAAGAAAGTAGTGCAAGCAAGACTTTAGAACGTTCCGACAGCGTAGTTATGTATATTATTATTATCATTAAACTTATAGGCAAAAAACTTTGCGTACTTTGGCCAGAGAAGTATCTCAACAAAGGGGTTTTCTAACTACGTTCACGACGGGGGAGGGGTTCCTACCACCCCCTTTTTTTCGTACTTAAACGACAAAACAATCATCTTGTTTGGTATCAGTGTGTAGCTACATAATTATGTCCTTTCTTTCTCTTCTTCAATCAAGTACAAACATTCAAGTTTTACCATATGACGTCATAGTGACGTCATAAATGAGAGTTCATTTTAAGCAAATGTGTACGCAAATGCGCCAACTGCAGGGTTTTTCGACATGTTTTCAATTCTCATGCAAGCAATGGTATTTAATTGGCAATAATGGGTTGCCAAAAATAAGCATACACATGTTTATTATCCTAAAAAGACAAGTATTGTCATTATCTATTTCAGTACATCATACGTAACTAAAGTACCATTTAACAACCAGTAAAGTATAGGAAGGTTGGGCACCACCCCCCCCCGTTGCGACTTACGACGGGCCACCATGACCTCCTTGAGGTGGTACCCTCCCTTTTGTTTTGCTAAAATGACCCGCAAAGGATGAACTTACAAATTACATAAAGCCTTAGATAATCATTTTCGTTTGCGTTTTTGTGCGACAGGGATCATCCGTAGCCACACCCCCCCCCCCCCCTTGTTGGACGAGGTTAAAAAACGGAAAAAAATGTTTTATTTCACTTTACTAGTTCAATACTTGCAATAAAACTACATCATATATTTTCGCTACTTGGCGACAAAAATATGTTGCGAGTATCAATTGATTGGGATACACCTACGGTTTAAAAAAAAGGTATTTTTGCCCTATTACGCGTTCGAGTTTTTAGTACAATATCACAAAATATTTCAGGTCATCCTGGGGTAAAAATTTCTAAAATGGTCCGATTTTGATCGAACTGGTTGGTAAAACTGTTAAATTGTCCCACTATATAAGTAAATGTTAAATATATCTTTGTTTGAACTTTCCTATAGAAGAATTACAGAGCTATGACTAGTGAACCCTCTCATAGACCCTGTAGTCCCCAGTGGCATTTTGCGTTCCTAATTATGCAACAACAATTATCATGGTGCAACCCGTATATTTTCGGGTTTCTGTACCATTAGACGAACAATTTTGAGACACCACTTTTATAAGGAACGATATATCTGAAATTTACACCCCCATTGTGACCTTGACCTATTTTGACTCATACATGTTCAGCACCCCAAACTGCAACCTGCAGATAGGGCAAACTATACTTTTTTATCCTGTAATTTAACGAACACGTTGGCATCCTTTTCGACGCGTTTTGATACTTTTCATATTTTTACCCCGTTAAACTTGACCCCTTAAAAATACATGTCCACTCCTTTGATTGTAGACTTTTGATACTGTTGTTTTTATACAGGTATTCTCAATACATTCTGATGGAATTGATGGCTGTTGCAATTAAGCCGCCATTCATTCTATTTTGACTGGACTAAACTGAATGTTAAGACTAAGCTTTACTCACGATATCAAGTGAACCATAAATAAAACAGGTGTTAGACTAACGAATTGCTTGCAAAACCTTTAAGTATCAGAATTGATTCGTCACAGAAAACCCCTCTATTTATATTCATTGCATCAGTACATTGTTCTTGTACATGCATATGCGTAACCCTCTTACCTACTGTGGTCATCACGTCTTCTTTTGCATGCAATTGATAAAACGGGTGACCAAGGGGTTTCACTCCCGTTGGTGCCCAAACCACTTTCCCGAGGGAATTTTTTGTACGAAATTTTATACCATGTGAAGGGTCATATAGACAACCCCAAACAAAAAATAAAAAATGAAATTGTATTTGGGCGCAAATTTGGGGCAAAACTTGTTTTCAAAAAACACCGCGAAAAATGGTCAAAAAGACGGAAATTTCAAATGAACCTTGCGCTTACATCAACTTTGGAAAAACTTATTTTTTGTGATATCTACTCTAGAAGACCCAAATTACATATAGTTGAGACAAAACTTGCAGTTTTAGGAATCTTGTATTTTTAACGGGTGTTGCAAAATTCACATCATTTTCACATAAAACGGGTAATTATTTTTAATGTACTATTAATTGTTTATTATATGTATCGTGTGAACATATATCAGCCCAAAAAATTTGCTTTGGTTCTTTGATTTTTTAAGAAATATTCTCAGATTACTTCCGTTAGTGCCAAGGGGGGGGTCCATGGGAACCTCACTAATTAACTCATTAAAACAGTGGGCCGATTTTAATTTTTTTGGTATGAAAAGAACGCATTTAAAAGTCAGACGATTACCAAAAAAATCGGCGCAAAAAAACCCACGCGTAAAGGGCCAGCGCGGAAAAAAAATGTGGAGGTCCCTAGAAACCCCCTTGGTACCTTAAGTGTTAATTTATGGCTGTTGTCTTTCAAGTATAAGTGTATTACCTGAAGTAGTCAACTACAAGTAATTCATCAAGAATTTCCGTAAGCATCGCGTGGGTGGTATTAGCCATTTTAAAGTGTACAACGTTTAATGCAATGCTGGGGCGTGCAAAACACATTAAAAGCCCAACGTGAGCTTTACATGTTTTTTGTTTTAAATTTGCACTAACAACCATATCACTCTTGTTTGGATGTTCTAAGATGTAGTTAGAAGAGCTATTACTTGGTAAGTACTACTTTGAGACGATTTCGTGTACTAGTGTTTTCCGTTTGAGAGGAGAAAATACATGGCAAGCGGTTTCACACCGTGGCTTTTAATGACAAATCGAGGTTTATGGCAAAAAAGGCCCCATCTGCCATAGCTCCACTGTTAGGTTTGACAGGTATAAAACTTAATAAGAATACAACTGCTAAATGGCAGCTGTTGCACTGAAGTTGGGCCTACTACACTAAACCCTCGAAATGAGAGGCAACGCGAGGTCTACCGCCCGATGTGATTGGTTATACTTTGGGTTATTTGTTGTACTAGCCAATCAGAAAACAATAAGAAAACAACCATTAAATGTTTGTTACATATGGCATGTCTATTTTGATTGGTTACTCAAAGGTATATCCTGATATATCATGTAAGGAGCCAATGAGGAGACACTGATTTAAGAAAGGTGGTATACCTTAGGGGTAATATTAACACCTGAAAATCTTTGAAATGTCCATCGTACAAAACACAAATTAATTGTCAGATATGTGATATCGTGCGTATGATATCAAAAGCAAAGAAGAAGAAAACTAATGAGAACGTTTTTCCATCGAAGATGTATAAAGTCGGATGGATACAAGCCACACATGGCAAGTGACACTAGCATATGTGCAGCATCCAAATGATTGGCAGAATATCACCAATCATGTGGTTGCCTCATGTAGCGTGCAAAAGTCTCTGCGTGCCGGAAATTTTTTTGACCGTGGGGGGGGGATGGGGTTGATGAAAATTAATGAATGAAAACGGGTTGCTAAACAAAGATCCATATTAGCACATGTGCGCGTCAAGCGCGGAAAAAAAAGTTTGCCATTTAGAAGCTAAAATCGTTAATGTAATGTTAATTAGAACAAATGCGCGCAAAGCGCGCCGACAATTTACCATTTTAAAAACTTTATGGTAAAAAATGAGGGTTGTTTGGTCAAAAACACCTGAACGGGCATCAACATTGCGGGGGGGGAGATCTTATGCCATCCCCCCTCATAAAATTTGGGGGGGGGGGGATATATCCGGGATTTACGCCTATGGTTCCTCTGGTTCCACTTATTTTAAGAATTAAGGAAGGGTATATGTTACTAGGACATTCATTTACTATTTCCTAAGCAGCTAGAGAACAAAACTTTGATTGGATGACAGCGTTAGCCATCACAGTGGAAAATTTCTCAGTTCATTGACAATGTATTGATGATCGACCCATGAGTCTGAGGTACCGTTATGTGTACATGCATAACCAAAACCTGCTTCCTGTAAGTTTGAATTTTGTAATCTCGTTGCAATGGACTGTGGTAAAATATTTAGGTCTATTTGATTGATAAACCACCCACAATGTTCCACATTACTGAGTATCAAACAAGGAAATCTTGGGAACAACTTAGTTAACTGAAATACTTGTTCACTTGCTCTGTACGGTGCAACGAGAAGATTTTGAGGGTACCCAAATAGTGTGTCATAATAGTAATTTCATAATAGATCAGACACCCAATAGATTTCTTACGTTATTTTTGGTTACAAAAATGGGTTAAAAGAGAGAAAAAGGTTATTTTGATTTGCTTATATTTCAATACAAAACATAGGCTGAATTCCGTAATTAGAAATTTCACAATTGTTGTACTAAAGAGACATTTTCAGCCTAATCCTTTCAGATGGGGATATTTTTGATGGAAAGCTTTATATCAGGGCAAAAATCAGTACTTTCGAATTTTTAGGGACAACTGATATGTGAAATCTCTCGTTGCACCTTTAACCAAGAAGTAACCCAGCTCAGACTGTATAAATTAAACAAAATGAAATACTAACACTTCAGGAGATATTTGTGAATGAGTGATGAACAGGGGACAGACTTATATCTTGGAAATTGGGGCAAATTGGCCAAAAAGCAGTGTGAAAGTGCCCGGGGCACTCACCTATGAAATGGATATGGGTGTAAGGCTGGTGTTTCCAAACCCAGGGCATTCAGTGACAGGGACTACAAAAAATAGGTGTATTTAATTGGGTGTATTTCAAAATTAAAGGTTGATGCATGAACATGGTTGATGCCTGACATATATACTGTGGTTATATAATCGCTCTAATATGAGAGGGTTTCCTATGATCTCAAGTATTTACACTAACATATTAAAAACTAACATCCTCGCTAAGCGATGGTTGTCTTTTTAACAGACTATTCTTGTTTGGTTATTCTTTTCTTTAACACAAAATTTGAGAAGAAATCTGAACGCTTCTCAGAGATTTTGGCCCGAAATTATGCTCCAGGACCAGCTTCTCCAGGACCAGCTGGTCCTGGAGCATAATTTCGGGCCAAAATCTCTGAGAAACAATCTGAACTGGTCTGTGTAAAATAATGGATTTTCCCGCCGTTTAAACCAGCAGAGGGCGTCATATGCATCAACGGAGGCGACAGGCGGTGACGGCCAAAAATCTCAAATTTAGACTTCGAAATTGGTTTTAACACGTAAAAGCGAAATCACTGACGGAAACACCTTAATTTTTGTATATGTTGTCAAGGAATATTTTCTTATTCCAAACTGATGGCGCGGATTGTAGTTCGCAGTCTATGTTGCTGTAATCTAATTTGATATACATTTTGGTGAGTTGCTATATTGCATGCGGTCTGAGAGGTGACAATATCTATAGAAAATCTGAATATCAATCCTGTCATTTGCATAATTATTCAACGTCTCTGTGAGCCAGCCAGCCACTCTATTGAAAGTTAAAATACAATCCACACCAAACATAGTAATATGGATTACGCAAATCTAATCGCGTCCTAACTCCTATTTATAGGATTTTAGTATGTTCAAAAAGTTCCTCCTCCATGTATCAACCATGTTCCCTCCCTACAATGTATTTTTAAGAGTACGATTATAACCCATAAACGAATGTTTATGGAAAACTTTACTCCTTGTTCGAAAGCTTATGACAAGACAAACAATTTGATATATTTTCAATGAGATTGAAGTATTTGTTCATGTTTGACCATTGTGTATATAATAGCCACATCTCGATCTGAAACGATTATTATAGATTTTGTATAGCGCCTTCTATAATGCCCAGATTTTTCTCAAAATGGACTCAAATTCTTCATGCTTATACAAGTTATGTGATTTGTTTGACATTGGGGATATAATTAAAGGGGAAATAGTGTTGAGCTGATTATATCCTGTATAGATGCATTCTCGAACTGCCGTAATTTTACGGACTTTTATAAAAAGTCTAAACCATAATTGAAAATCTTGTAAGTTTTCAAATTTTATATTTTTTCTGTTATATTAGCCTCCATTTTGTGATTAAAAATATTATTTTATTTCTCAATTTTATTTGAGAAAAGATTTCTCATGGGAAAAGTACTTTGTTTATAAATGATGGAAAGGAGAAAATGGAATTCCCCTAGTGCTGTATTGAGCTCATGCAGTTGTATTATTGTGCAAGAGATGAATGGGAATTCCCGAAGATGTAAATTTAGAAAATGAGCCAACTTGTTTGGACTTTGAGATCAAAACAGATTGTAAAATTAGGTAGTTCCCATGGTGTTATAAATGTAAGGTGATGCAATGCAGATGATGTAATTTATGTAAAAACCAATTGGACAGTGCAAGGTTATGTTTATGCATGATAATGTCGTAATATCTATTTTAAGAATTGGGAAATATTAGTTGTGAACTCTCTATAAAAGGACAGATTTGAGAATTACAACTTGGCCAGCCACTATCAAGTAGCTAGAAGTTATGTTATAGCTAGTTTTGATATCCAATAATGGTAGATCGGTGTAGTACATAGTGCCAGGATTTATAATATTATTGGATACCACAGGAGCTTGATAGCTGAACCGTCTGCTGTAGTCTTTTAAGCCAAAGGAGCTTCAGATTTTTGAAATAAAAAGGGATTCCAGTTTGTGGTCCTAAATGAGGATATTAGCGACAGACTGATGGTGGTAGAATACCTGGATTGTATTGCAGAATATTAGTGTCGTCGAGGGAAAACCCCGTCGTCTTGAACTGCTGGACAAAATTATCTTCAAGACTGAGAAGATTCCCATGGATTTTGTTACCCGTGGATTTCTATTTGAACTTGTACGCTGTCATTTGCTGTGAGGACATATCATCGATGAACTGCAACGCTTCTTTTAAATCTGGGCATCAGTGGACTCTAATAAGTATCATAGTCTTAAATTGTGTGTTATCTTATTATATGTAATGTTGATTTAGACATATATCTAAACTCATTGAGTGTAATACATGTAATTGTGTTTTAGACATACCAAATTCTTGAACCAATCTGATTAAAATAAAAATGGTGTTATTATATACAATTTAGATCATTTGTGCACAAGGCCCATTTATTTGTGTTTAAAGGGTATTTCTGACCTTTGACGTCCACGAGACGTCGTGACATTTGTTAGCTTTCAAATGGACATTTTTGTCGATTTTGAAAATCCGAGAGTACACTGGACAAACGTAAAAATACACACTTCACTTCAAAACGGTTTCATAACGTAAGAAGTATGATTTTAATGTTTTTAATGCGTAAAATAACGTTAATTTATTGGCAGTTGAATGAGTTTTGTTGTTATTCTGCCATCATTTACTCCAAGGTATACAGGTATCGGTGTGCCTTTTTCCAGTGTCTGTTTTATGGTGAAAGTATTCCGATTATATCTATTTCACGTTCAAAAAAGAACTTCCGTGAAAGTATCGGTACTGATCGTCGTCGTGTAGGTTACAGTGATTTCTACAGTGTGGAAAGGTGGACAATAGTTTTTAACGGAAAGAGAACTCATTCCAAGGGGTGATCCAACTGAAACCACAAGATTATGGTAATATGCGTGCCGTGTTGGATAAGACGCGATAAACTTTATACTAAAAGCAGGATTTTATTACAGAAAGAAAAACGCGATTGTCCAGATTTAAGGTGATTAGCTATACAGTTTTCAACACTATTAGTACCTCTAAATTGATACGAAATTACGCGATTACATGGTTGTTTGTTATTGGTTATCTTGCATAAATAATCAACTCGGAATAAAAAAAAAAAAATTTTTAGTTTTGATTTCACGGGTATTAGCATGTTACATTGGGTTTTTTACTGAATACCTGATTAATAGGCCAGGAACATTTTTTTAAATCAGCAAAACCAATAAAAATCAAAATAAGAAGGATGCATTAAGGAAATGAAGAAAAAATGGTACGGAAGAGAATAAAGGAGTTATAAAAGGTTGAAGAAGCGAGAAAAGAAAGTGGTTGAGAGGGCTAAGAAGGATAGGCGGGAAGGGGTGAGTGAGCTGAGAGATAATCCAAAAGGTGTAGACGATAGTGAAGGCAGATGAAAATAGGATGGAAGAGAAGTCGAAGGGGGAGATGATGTGAGAGAAGGATGAGAAAAGTTGAATTAAGTGAGAGGAAATAGAGAAGGTCTGGAAAGAGAATATGGGATAGAATCATGAATGGGGAGAATGAGTGGCATCAGAAGGTAGAGGCTGATGTGGTGGAAGGCCAGTTGAGAGTGGTCAATCGGCTAGAAGTGATGAAGGCAATCAGAGCGTGTTAGATGGGGGTGGGATGCCGGAGGAGTGGGCGGTGCCAGTCTGAAAGTGTGTTAGTTCCAATTTTAAGAGGAAATGGATGCAATGAGTTGTGGTTAGTTATAGGAGGTGTGAAGTGGTTTCGAGATTGCAATTAAAATTGTGGAGAGGGTAATAGAGAAATTCGGAAGGACAGGGGCAGTGGATGAGATGCGATTGGTTTCCAGGGAAGGGAACGAAAGATGCAGTGTTCATTTTTGAGGAGGATGCAAGAGTAATATCGAGCTAAAGGAGATGGGTTTTGAGTGATACTTGGAGAAGCATTGATAGAGTACCGAGAAGAAGGCATTGGAGAGTAAGGATCTAAAGGTAACCTGGGAAAACAAAGGTGGGAGGGTAAGCAGTGGAGGGCACATGTGGTGCAGTGGTATTGTATAGCGCTCGCCTATAAGCATAAGGTTGTGGGTCGAGCCCCGCGTCGCCAATGGGTTGTGCACTTGGGCAAGGTACGTTACCTCGTTTGCCTCTCCACCCAGGAGTATAAGAGGGTACCGGCATATGCTGAGAATGCAAAACGACTCGCTGTGCGGAGGGTGGCGAACCCCCCACAGCAAAAATTTTATGGAGGAGTCTGTCTAATACGCCAATAACAGAGAGATGGGCACTCGCGCATGCGGGGGCACCATTTGCATTTGCAAAGAGGAGGGGGCGGATGGTGTTTAGTTAGGGGACCCATGCCGCACTGTCCATGCGGATGTGGGAAGAGGGTAAAGCAAACTCAGTGTGGGCTGGGAAAGGGATCAATGGGAGGCGGCACAAACATGAAAGAGTGACCCCAAGTTTCGCAAGAGATTTTGTGTGTGGAAGAATGGCGAGACAACAGAGCTAGAGGGATGGTGGAAAGGTGGAAATCCCACAACATTTATAAAATTTTAATCCAAAAAAGAGCAAAAGCGTTTAATACAATGTGTAAGTGCTCAAAGTTTATAGTAGTAACCAAATAGCCCAAACAATATAGAGTATATTGCCGCATTATTGATCTAAAGTAAAAACAACTTGTGAATCAAATATATAATTAAACATATACTCTTCATTCTGTCCTATGACGTTATTCATCCTCCTGAAGTCAAGGTCTATTTAATAAACGGTGCATTGCGGGGCTATTGTGTCAACTTGAGGCACTTACACTGGGACTATTTTTTTTCATCCCAGATAGTAAACGCTTTTGGCTCTTGTTCTTTGGCATTTTATCTAGACATGTTCACGAATTTTCAGTTATTTAGTAAATTGTTGGGATATATCCCCAACACAGAAAATATCAAATTAGACCAACACACAAAACCCAGGTATTCCTGGAATACATTTGGGATTTGTAATTGATGAATTCGGAATATATAATTACATTAAAATACACATAGTAAATATCTTCTCTCATAAGCGGTACTCGCCCGGAAAAAAGTTGTGAGCACATTTTAGATTATGAATGGTTAAATTTGAAGTTTCATGTAAGATTTAATAATTATCATCAAAAATTTAAAATGTACCCCAGGAAAAGGTGTTTTGGCCATATTTTTTGAATCTCAACAAAGGTCATTTGGAATTTTCAAATATCATGCTATGGGCCACCTGGACCCCCCTCCTCCCTTAGAGATTTTCGTTCTCTATGTTTTTCAGTTAGCCAGAACCCTCAGCTATCATAATATCTTGTTTGCCATTTAATTAGTGGTGGGTGTGAGTGTTACCAACACGCCGTTGCCATGGCAACGCAGTATGAAAAACTTGATTTTCTGAAAATGTCATATCTTTGCAATTAAACACCATAAAAACACATTCAAGTGGTCCTAGATATATGTATTTTGATTGTCCAGTGATTGCACACAATCTGGGGTCTTTAAGTCACGATTAGTCAAATTTTGGCCGTTTGCCATGGCAACGCCCTCTTAAAAATGGGATTTTTGCGAAAAAAACTATTTCATTTTAAATAAATAAACAACATATAACAAAATCTACTAAGTGTCAAAGGTATGCAATTTGAGCTGCCCTGTTTATTGGCCTTAGATCGGGGACACCCTAGGGGGCACAGTGTTATGCCAAACCAGCGTCATTACCATGGCAACATCCCCCTTAAAATTGGAAAAATTGGGATTTTGGGATGTTTACATAACGAGAAAACAATGTAATTTTTATTGGATAGACTCTGATTTTCTTACCATGTTATTTCATTTAGCTAGTACCCTAGCGATCACAATCTTCTTCTGTGCCATCATTTGCTGATATATATGAGCACAACCAGTGGCCATTGCACACGTATTAAATTTAACTTGCACAAAATCCATTGTTTTTGTACAATCAGATTTATGGAAACACAATCTAAGCTTCTATTTCTGGATTGCAAACTCAAAGATTTTTTGTTATTTAGGGTCACGGTATGCCAATTGGGGGTCGTTCCTACAGAAGTATGAGGTCCACGCATTATGACTATCACACACACTTTGGGATCAATGGAATGATGCAATGGTTAACTGAATATTATGACATCAGCGAAATCACAGCTCTTACGCACCCAGATATGTTACAAGTTTTACTTTTTATAAACGTTAATGGCAAGCACCAAAGCAACCCTAGCAGGATTTTTTCTGAGACTGCACGGGAAGCGGGAATCAACCTACGCCCTTCCGATCACTTATGCGGATGCCCTATCCACAAAGGCTATACCAGACCTCAAAGCTGGCACCTACCAGTACAAGAACAATTCAGGGACTGGAATGGCATTGGCCATGCTGGAAATGAATTATTGAGGACTATATAATATAGTATATCTTAGACAAGACAACACAAAATTTCAATCGCAGAGTGGTATCGTCGGGGAACCGCCTTGAGTTCACCGCCCGCCCCATACCAGGATCCGTCGACCCCATTCCCATCCTCTCCTCACAGAGGAAGGCTATACTTTCAGAGTTTCCCTCGTTAGTTGCCAAGGACCAGTAATATACAACTGCCATTTCCGGTTTAAGATTGGTTTCTATTCTCTTTATTCCTCACTGCAAAGAGTCAGGGGAATGGAGAAACCTCTCTTCAAGCCCTCTTAACGATACAAGTGGCCTCCAGCATTTCCAGATGGAAGCTTGCCCTGCAGTCGTGAAAGTTTTTCAGAAGGCTGTTGAAGGAGCGCTACACTGTAAAAAATATGCTTGTCTGACTTGTTCCAGTATGCAAGTCTCTCATCGATGGTTTGCATTTCTCACTGTGGGTATGTTGTGTGGGGGGTGGGGACAATCGGTCATTGACCTGTGGGGGCCGTCTTTCTAACCGTCGTGGCGGGCGCCGCCTACCTTTGGTAAGGGGCGAAGGTGGTTCTGGTCTGCTAAGAAAAAATGTGGTGTCAGGAGTCCTTTTGGCTGTTCAGGTGGTTCTGAATTGGGACACCGGTTGCTCGCCTCCCATGTTCTAGGAGTGGGAATTTGCTGGCCGACGCTCTATCCTGGGAAGGTCTCCAATCCCAGACCCAGCAGAAGTTCACGGGTCCTCGCTGGATGCCAGCGGTTTGCGCACCAGTTCTTCCATAATTGACGGTCCGCACTAGACCTTTTCGCCCAGTCGTGAATCCTCACCTTCTGAACATATTACTCGTGGGACCCAGGTCCTGGGCGAAGATGGACTCATACGCGGCGACTGGTCGTGACTGATAGCTAATGCTTTTCCCCAGTTGCCATGATCCCGAGAGTTCTCAGGAAAGTGGGCTCTCTCCCGGGATTGCTTGGCCCTGCTGGTAGCCCCATTGTTGGCCACTGCAGCTGTGGTTTTCCAGGCTGCTATTTCTGCTTGAGAGAGAACCTATTCGGCGTCCCATAGGAAGGGGCTCTGGTAAGAGGTCCTTCCTGCACCCTTTGTACCAGAGTACCATAGATGCCTCTGACTATCTGCCTGGTGCCTTCTTCTACTTACTGTATACTAAGGTGAGACTTTCTGAACAGGCTGTTGCGTTCGCTGCTCAGGCAAAAGCGAATCAACAAGTGTATCTTATGATTTTGATTCTCGACTCCGCCGTTACCATGCATGGTGTGCCTGCACAAAGATCGATCCTATTTGTGAACAACTGTAGGCCAGATTGCCAAATCCTCACTCAGGTCTTTCAAGTAGGAAAGGGTCCTAACTCTCCAGGGTTACCAACAGCCATAGGCCAGACTCAAAAGATCTTGGTGATGGCTGGAACGTTTCCTCCTTCCGTCTGGTCAAAGGGATCGGTTCACGACGCGTTCCCGGGTTCCTAGCCTTGTTTCCGATGGGATTTGGCACTGGGTCTTTTTCAATCTTGTGTCGGAAGGAGTTAAAACCCATCGAAAAGCTAGTTTTCCTGCTTTTCTGCAATTCCATAGACTGCTTTCTTAGTAGCTCTGGCATAGGGGTTCGGATTGTCACGCCTTGTCTAGAGACAAGACCCACCTCCGGATTGAGAACGTGGGGGTCTCTATTCTTCAAGCAGCCTGTTTGGCGAAGAATCAGAGTCTTTACAACAAAACCCGGTAGTTTGTTGTCATCTCACCAGAGAAATAGAAACCTTGGTGTCGTAGATGGCCCTTGAAGCGGTAGGATCTCTTCGTACTTCTCATCAACTCTTTAACTCATCTGCATTGCCACCACATGGGCCTGCAGCAGGGACACAGTGAGCCGCTGGATTTCCTAAGTCCATACTATGCCACGAAAAATCCATAATTGGTGCCTGGCTCCTGGTCCAGAGCACATGATATCAAGCTCAAGCTTCCTCCTCAGCATTCTATAGGCCTCCCATCCCGAACATGGCAGACAATGTCAGTTGGAGTTGTGCTACTACCGACCTTTCCAACAAGCCTAGTCGCAGCGAAACCATGAGCATTAGGTGAGTACAGATGGAGCATTACGGAGTGCGTGGGCATTGGCTACCTTCTACTCCCCCTGCTCCGTCACCGGTTTTTGAAGCCAGTGGTATTTTTTGTGTAAAAATATGGTCATGGTAATAAGCTATTGCTAATGCAGTGATTCCCTTCTCAGGAGAGAGTGGGCGATACACTAGGGTACGATACCTTCCTTCTACGACCTTAAAACCTTCTGTAATTTGTTCTCCACCCTCAATAAGGTCGTTTGAAGGGTTTGTCTGTGGTTTTTGTGAGCGAAACATTTTCCTGGGTAAGGTCGAATCACTGCCCGCGTGATTCGGTCAATGCGGTCCCTGACTATTTAGGGATTGTTTATTTAACAGTGGTAATGGGGGTTTCTGGGTGCACAGAATGAGACATTTGTGTCAGATTGGCATAATCCGAATGCTTCCAGATGAACCGGTCGGTTTGGTATTGGAGCTGGATCATCTTTTATTGCGTATGAGGCAGCAGGTCAATGTTTTAAGTTGGTGGAGTCAGCTACCCTGTTGATTGGTTTGGGGTCTAATATCCACCAGTGACGAAAGGGTAGGGCACTCATTGAATGTCATCCGCAGTCTGATAGAGAGCCACATTGCAGGCTGGAGATGGTCGCAGCCCCCATCGGTACCTATTTCCTGGTTGACAACGACGACCGACTCCATGTGCGAAGCCCTTCTGTTCAAGGTTACCCTATCCTTTACGGTGGAATTTTGCTTCCATTTGTTTAGGTTTTTTCGTTTTTTCATGTCTTCTTCGAAAACTTTGAAGTCGATTTAAACCATAACCATGCTTTGATGTGTGCGATACGCGATAAAATATCGGATCCAACTCCTGATAATGATACAATTGGATGATTTTGCGCCCATATTCTCGCTATGGTTTCAAATAATGGGCTCGACTGCGTCCCTCGCCCAATATTTTGAAACTCATAGCTCGACCAATAAATTTGCGCTGAATCAATCCAATTTATTACAGACCTGGGTTGAGGGGCAATAGGGGTTCCTTCAATTCATATGTGGATGATGCAAAGGTCATGGACCAAAGCATCTGAGGGCATGTTTTCCAGCTTGCCATCATTGCATGTTGTCTGTTCAAAGATATAACATTTTCCAAATTCCAAGCTCTTATAGTGGTGTTTCTATAGGAACAGCTCCGGCACTCACACCCACCAACAGCTTAAAGGCAAACAAGCAGCCTCTGATAGCTGGGGACTCCACTACCAGAAAAACCTGATTGGATGAAAATCCCTAAGGGAAGGTCTCGTCCATAAATATACTCAAAGCCTCAGTTGTTAAACGAAGTCTTTTTTTTTCAAATTCCTATTTTTTTGTATCATGGTGTTGTCAGGGCAACCATCCTAATTAGCCATGGACACGACCTTGAGTCCTTTGGATTCTTAAGTGGCCATCAAACTGGGCAACTAGAAATCCATATACCTCGGCACTTAAATTGGTGTTTTGTGTTGTTTAATAAAAAACATTAAAATTTCCCATCAAAAAGATCATTTTCGAGTCTGTGTTACCATGACGAACGTCAATTGCCATTTCTATGACCTTAAATACACCAATCTTCCTTGCAAGCCAATGGGAAGCTTGAAATACATAAAATTGACCATAGCGCATGTTTTTATGTTGTATAGTTGGAAAGATATGACATTTCTAAATTCACATTTTCATACTGCGTTGCAAGGCAACGCTCTGGCACCCATACCCACCACCAATTTTCAAAGCAAACAAGCAGATTCTGATAGGGCCATGTGTCGTAAGTTGGGAACCTCTTTCGTGACGCACCTAAATTTCACTAAAAATCGCGCCCCTTTGCATATAAATTAAATAACTAGAGAGTTATATCCCCACTCAGCAGTAAAACTATACATTTTTTTAAAGGAATTGTCCAAGATTTAAAAATGGCATCATTTTTGGCGTAGGGCAACCCCTCGATTGGTACTTGTTCAAAGTAAGGAGTAATTTTGACAAAAAAAGTATGCCATTTAAAATTTTCATATTTTCATTATTGTGTACCCTACATCATATTGCATTCCATATTTGATTTTTGCTCAAGCTAAGACGTCAGTGTAAAATGGGGGTTCGACTAGAAATCTGAATCTCCAAAAAATCGAACCTCGGTATCACATTGACGAACTCGCTATCGCTCGTTCATCATTCTCCTTCGGCCCAGATTGTTTAATGGCTTTTCCAATTTAGCGGACCACCATAATTAGACTACTAATATTCAGCCATCCAATAGAAATATTTTACAAATTTCATATTACAGACCGCACCAAATCAAATCGTAATACTGAATCCTTTGTTTTGCTTGCCTTTAACTTTACCTTTATTGGCCTAACATAGCAT
>JAMKCH010050231.1:0-10169 GCA_023653785.1 Ophioderma brevispina
GGAAGGGTGCGTCGGGGAAGGGTGGGGTGCGTCGGCGAGGGGCGGGGTGACCTTGTGTGACCTTGGAGACCTTGTGTGACCCTGGTGACTTCATGTGACTTTGGTGACTTCTTGTGACCTTGGTGACTTTGTGTGACATTTGTGACCCCATACGACCTTGGTGACCTCACATGACCTTGCTGACCTCACGTCACCTTTAGCCCATTCACAAATCAGTGTGCCGGGGAGCGGTCGGGTGGGTATGCGACGGAGAGGGGGCAGGTGTGTTAGGGAGGGGGCAGGGTGGGGTGGTTAAACTTTTTTAAAACGCTCTGCTGTCTAAACACTATGTCCGATTTACTTCATTATTATGTTTTCAGAATCTTCCATCCTATACTTTCTACACACTTACAGAAACCAATATTACTGCAAATTGGGCATTTGGATGACCAATTTTTCCCACACTTGGACAACTCATCCACTATTGTGATAGAGTGCACAGTTCACATATTAATACATGCAGAAATCAGAATGTACAGTGACAATTAATGTAGCCAGTGGTTGAGGTAGTATTGATGTTCCATTACAGGGGGGGCTTGTTGTTATTTTGTTTATTTTTGGTGGTTCCCGGGTTCAGCTGGTTCCTTGTGGCTGTTAGTTACATTCCTTTAGTGGTTCCCAGTTGGTTCTGGTTGGGGGGGGCTTGCTGTTAATTGTTTTTATTTTTGGTAGTTACTGGCTGTCGGTTCCATTTTTTAGTGGTTCCCCATTGCTACGTGTTCAAATTATTGGTGGTTCTCAGTGTCTACTAGTTCCATTGTGTTGGGTTTCTTTGTTGCTGTCGATTCTAATTTTTGGTGGTTCCCAGTTACTACTGGTTTCAATATTTTGGTGGTTCCCAGTGCTTTTGGTTTCAATATTTTGGTGGTTCCCAGTTGGTACTGGGTGCAATATTTTGGGGGTTCCTAGTGTCTACTGGTTCCATTTCTTGGTATTTCCCATTGTCTACTGGTTCAATTTCTTAGATTCCTTGTAGCTATCGGTTCCATTTTTGGTGGTTACTAGTTACAATATTTTGGTGGTTTCTGTTGTTTACAGGTTCCATTTCTTTTATGGTCCCAGTGGCTGTTTATAAACTAAATTGAATTTACTAAGTCAACACTGCTTCACTAGCTTGGGTTCAAGTAAGATTCTGAAAACATAATAATGATAAAATTTGATGGATTTTTTTCGCACGATACACAAATATATTGATCTTGCTATAAGTTTTTAAAATATTGTGCTCGACGCTGCGCGTCTCGCACAATATTTGTTAAAACTTATAGCTCGACCAATATCTTTGTGTATCGTGCTCAATCCATCCAATTTTATATCAAACTCGGTAATTTTGTATAACACTGTTCTCCAGTGCATTTGTTCTCTTTCTAATCATCATTTGCCAAACTTCATCATAAAGCAAGTGATTGCGCAACCAGGCGACACTTGTGGTTCGAGAACCGCCTTGTCTTCCGTTCTATCAGTTTTTCAGTTGGAAAAAAATAACTTTGTAGAATTCTACAGACTTATCCTACACTTTTAAGCTATTCCTGCAAATTTCAAATATTTTGACTCTTTCCGGCAGATCACTGATAGTGCCTTTAAGTACCAGTACCCTGGGGTGCTCCCATTGTTCTGTCATCTCAGAGTTGTGGGAAAATGTCAGGAAGATCATCAATTGGTTTTAACTTTATGATATATATCGGTATTCCACCCAAAGTTGGTTCTAAAGTAGATTATTACCTGTTGCTACTGCCCATGTAATTTGGTATCCTGGGATACTCTCTTTCTGTCAGAGTGGTGGGAAAATGTAAGAAGATCAACAATTGGTTATATAACTTTATGATATATGCCAGTATTCCAACCAAACTTGGTTCTAATGTAGGTTATTAACTGTTGCTACTGCCCATGTAATTAAGGTGGATGCTGCATGATCGAATTTATCCTGGAATTTTCTTTAAAATTTGATATATGGTATTTTCATTGGTGCTGATTCAAAATCTAAAATAAAAATAAGGGGTTACGGGCTTCGTTCTCGAGATATTTACGTTATAAAAAACGCATTTTTTTGGCAAAATTTGTACACAGTTCAATGGGAAATGTAATAAAATGGTGTAAAAATCAATCACAGCAAGAAAACGCGTCCGGGAATTTTTCTAATTTTTAATTATGTCAGGGT
Source organism: Ophioderma brevispina (assembly GCA_023653785.1). NCBI lineage: Eukaryota > Metazoa > Echinodermata > Ophiuroidea > Amphilepidida > Ophiodermatidae > Ophioderma > Ophioderma brevispina. The sequence goes on from JAMKCH010050231.1 coordinate 2,195, forward strand.
CCCATCCATATACGTCCCAAAAATAAAATAAAAATTGGGGGTCCAATGACTTACTTTTTTCGTTATTCCCCCAAATGTGGCAAAAAAAAAGCGCAAAACTGTATTTTCGTTTGTATTGTTTCTGCGAACGCGTAATTTGACTTTACGCCTCACACATCACCGAGAGTTCCGCAAGCGTATTGGTAGCGAAGAGCAGCATATCCAGAATGCATACATCACTGGTTCCTACACGCTTGGTTGAGAGAGGCGATGGAAGAATAGCGCAATATAATTTTATTACGCAATATTTGCTGCGTTGCGTATTCGCAGAAAACTTCGCCTCGTGTCACCAAAAAAAGGACTAATTGTGTTGCTAGGGCTCCAAATCTACTAGGAGAGTCCTGCGCGTACTGACCATAGACGGCTGTGCAGACGATCATGCAGCATCCACCTTAAGTACCCTTGGGTACTCCCCTGGGTCTCAGTCCACAAACCTACAGCAATTTGTTACATTCTGACCTCATATTGGAACCTCTCCACAGTTTTGATTTATTTTTCTTCTTTAAAAAATAAACACATTTTGTAGTGTATTCTACTGTTATTAATTTTGTACAGGATTCAACAGGAAAGTGATAGTGAAAATATGTATTGCTTGGACCATAAATCCAAAATTTAAACCCAAAATAACCAAAAGTAAGATTTTTTGAAGTGCTTAAAAAATAAGCACAATTTTTGCAAGATGTGGGTCCTTGGATTCAAAAGTTTGAGGGCATTTGCTGCAAAAATTTGATGGATCCTACTTATTTTTGATGGCTTGAATAGGTTGTTATATTTTCATGTTATGTTAGTGCAAGAAGGTCATAAGTGCAGTAGCTGCCATGAGATATATCTGTGTGCTGCCAAGTATTAGGATGATTTAAGTTATCTATTTCCTTGAGTCATTGGCTCTTAAAATGGTTCTCAAGAACCTTTTCAAGAGCCACTGACCAAAGACTATGCATAATAGTATGTTTGATGAAAATTGCAACAAAGGGCAGCTATTGCACTTAAGACCTTCTTGCACTCAGATGATGATAGGATCAGCAAATTCATTTACATATTTTGGTGAAGATGAAGTGACAATCTGACCCTAAAAAGTTTTGCAGATTGAGGAGATGTAAAATGAAGAACTTGCTAGACTGTAGAGTGGACAAGTCGCATTCCACTTAACCATTTTTTGGCCAATTGGCCCAAGTAGGCGTAACTTATTTTAAATGCTATCTGGAACTAGATACATGTAAGAGTTTTCAATTTAAAAGTGGTTTGAAAATGCAATATTACAGATCCATCTGAGGACTTAGCAGATATAAATCATGCATGAAAGTGATAGTACTGTCATATCCCTAAGCTAGGTGGGTCAAGGATATTTTAACCAAGACTTGATCAATTCAGATAGGGAAAATGAAACCAGATGAAACTGTTGATACTGTTATCTCCATTTCTATATAGAAATTGTATGATTTGATTGTTAGCAGTGATGTGTGATTTTCTGAAAAATATGACAATACAAAAATTGGACCATTCCTCCATGTAATATTGCATTGACCTATAGTGTATTCACTATAAGATGAAACATGTCCTTTGATAAAGTATATTGAGTTAACAATGAGGATGACAAAGATCAACACATAATCTTATGGTACACATACTATAATAGATAATGGTGTATTTTACTACTGCTTGGAGCATCTCTCCACACAATATATGTAGAATGCAAGTGGTAAAAGAATAGGGTCATGTTCCACCCTACACTGAACATGGTATAGTCTAGTGTCAAGACTTCAATGTGACTGTATATTTTTGGACAGGTTATGAATATTAATGAGCTCATTTGCATTATTTTCAAGCCGATTAAACCATAGGTCTCTTAATTAGGCACCACTAATTCTTGTTTAGGCTCTTGTTGGATTGATGATGGTATGTCCCTTGAAGGTACATTCATTCATGATTCTAACACATTCATGTTATAGTCTATCAATAGTTAAGGCTAGTTTCCAAAATTTTAGTTGATCCAAATGTTTGTATTACAGTGCTTATAGGCAACTATATTAGCTTATATTGTAGTTCCCATGCATTTACAATTTTTGGCAGGGCCTCCAAGGACACTGTGTTGTCTGTTAATGGAGAGAGAGAAATTCTAGAATACTAAATTCATCCCGAGTAGATCCAAAATCGTACATGTAACATTAGACAGACTCTATATACTTAAAGGGTCATTTTGTGATTCAAAACTTATCCCCGATTTACTCAAAGAAATGTTTTATATCATTGAACCATTGGCCCCAGTATAGGTGTGTGTGCTAACCTAATATGCCAAATTTGATCTACTCTAGAAGAAATTCGTAATTTGGTACATCTGTCCGCAAACAGACAGGAATAACAACACGGGGCATATGGGGCCGCAGGACACAACAACTCATTCTCGGTCATAACACACAGAATGGCAACAAAACAAAACCACAACACCAGAATCACACCTGAAATTTTGGAAATACCTTTGCTTGAGGAGATCTTAACAGTGAATCATTAAACACAAAAATGGTGGCTGGATCACAGAAAATGCACCTTTAAGGCCAATGGGAAGGGTGTTCAGGGTGTGTGATAAAGTATAAATCGTCATCCTGTTGTGTGGGTACGGTCGGATTCACATATAGATGTGTGTGTACAAGCGTGGGTGCACTTGATCCATTGTAAAATAACAGAATAATTTGTATACTCATTTGTCATCGGGATAAAGATACAAGGGGAACACACAGGGGCTATTATCACTTGGTGATCGTGCACTACTTATAGTACGATCCGGGAATGATGATCACTATATGCCAATTCAAAGTGAAATGCAATTTGTGTCAATTTGTCTGACATAGAGATGGCTTTATTTTTACATGCACATCATCGAAGATTGACAGGAGGCCTAGAATTTATTTATAAAAGAAAATTAGAGATTACCTGAAGGCCTATTCTGGGGATGCTTAATTAACCAGTTGGTATTGGGCAGTTGTGCTGAAAGCAGTATGCTATGTACTATATGTTTCAGTCTAAAATAGCAAAACAATAATTGTAAATCATCCATGTCATTGTTAATGAATCAAAAACAGTTAAAGGTCCATGGCCCGATCGCTAATAGCCTCGTCCCCAGGAGCCGCCAGATTTCACCGAAGTGGTCAACATTTTGGGTACAGAAAGAAAAGCTAATCTTTTTCCTCATTTTAACCCTGTGAACCTTAGAGCCAAGTGAAGTTTTGGTTTTTTTTTTGGAAATTATGAAGGAGATGTGCTCCATTTTTGGCCGACCAATATTAATGTTACATAGGAAACCTATGGGGCTTACAAAATCACATTTTTAGCCTCTCGCATCAAAAGGGATTGGCACAAAACTTCACAGATGGGGTTTTGGAGTGAAGGCCAATCTGTCCCAAGATGAAATTTTCATACCTTAAATTGGGCCACCCCCCTTTAAAATTAATTACAAAGATAGAGAAGTGTATTTGACTTCTTGAATATTTCCTTTCAACCATCTTTCACTAATGATAAAGTTTGTTATGATTTGTTTTAGAAAAAAAATGATTTCAACTCTTGGTAAAATGCAATCAACCCCCAGTGACTGTCGTCACATCCCTATGTTGTTATCAATAGGTCGCCAGCCAATCCCCCCCCCCCACCCCCGCACAGGTATCCAGGCTGAAAATAATGAGCTTTGCCGCCGTCAACAGGTCTAACACAAGCCTTGACCATAATGTTGTCATTGCAATAATTGAAAACCATTTCATTATGCATGGGGTGAAAAATACTCCTGGCTAGCTGGCCTCAATAAAACATAATCAAGGTGTTCTTAGATCTAATCCCGTCGCTATGGTACAGGCATTTAATTAGGATGAGAAGTGAAGATACATACACACTTGGATAAAAACTAGGACAGTGTGATAGAACCTGAGGCGAGCACTCCTATTGTGGAGGTGGCACCATTTTGTAAGGCTGTTAAGACCCCCATTTTTTCAGGCATTTTGTATCATCTAAAGACCCCTCTACTTTATATACAATTTTTCGTAAAAATGTTTCCCCTAAGGCACGAAAATACAAAAACCCTGTTTTTTACGGGCCTGACCGACCCTGATTTTTCAGTTTTGCAGAATTTTTTTTTTAGTTTTTCCCAAAATCATGTAAAATCAGCCCGGTTTTTAGCCCAGTATCAATTTTGGCAATTTTTTTTTAGAAAATTTGTTTGTAAAAAGTTTCATTTTTTTCTCTTGATTTTTCAGATTTTGGGGCTATTTTAAAGGCCATTTTGAGCGTCCAGAACAGAAAAAAAAAAATGAGAAAAAAAGAAAAAATCGCCCGACCGACCGACCCTACTCGAAAGTCCGCTCGCCCGTAAAACAGGGTTTTCTTTTTTTCGCACTAAACACCACATTTTGGGAAAAAATTATTTGGGACAAATTGGCTCCGTCTTACTTTTACCTAAAGTGGGGGGGTAGACCCTCACTTCACATATGAAATGGCATGGATGTAAGGCTCATGCTTCCAAACCCGGTCATGCTTCCAAACCCAGGGGCAATTCGGTGACAGAGGACTGAAAAAAGGGGGGTTTTTGGTTGATGAGACAGCCAATGCCCAAATAGGGGTTTTCCTCAGTGACAAATTTGGCAAATTTTCCAAGGAAAAATGGGGTCCTTTGGGTGAAATTCTGCAATTTCTACAAAAATAGAGGTCTTTGGGTGAACATTTTCCCAAAAAATAGCAGTCTTGGGGGTGACAGTGGGAAAATTTTTCCAATAAGATGGGGTCTTTGGGTTGACAACCATACTGACAAAGGGGCCTTAAACAGCCCCTACACCTGTTATGCATTTCATATTTTCCCCCTCCCCATAGAACTTATATACATATTTAAAGTGCAACAAGAAATTTCAAGGCATCCTTATTTTCGGTCATATGTAAGTGTTTCCAATATTAGACACTCAATAGATTTCTTACCATTATAAGATGATTTTATATGGCTTGTAATTTCAATTATAACGGCTGAATTTCCTATTTGCTTGCAATAGTAAGATTAGAAATAATTCTTGGCTTAATCCTTTGACTTGCAAATTTTATGATAGAAGCTTACATCATGCAAAAATCATCAATTTTACATTTGTTGGTATTTGTGAAATTCTCTCATGGCAACTTTAACCTTAGAATATTAGGCAATACTATTTTCATCATCACTGTTTTTATTATCACCTTATGTATTTCTCATATTCTGTAAACGGTCTAATATTTTCGCGAGCAGATTTTTTTGCGAGTGGCGGCAACAAGACATTTTCGTGTTGTGCTGAATTTGCAATTGACCATCATGCTATACTTTCATGTATATTGAAAACATTTCGCGCGGTGTTATTTTTTGAGTTTAATTCTTATTCCAAAAATTCTCGAAATTAAACCCTTGTTAAAAATCCCCGTTTGCAGTAGTGTCTCATTGTCGCTTCATATTTTGTCATTTATTGTTCAGTTTCTCAACATCCATAACTACAGTCATTATTTATTAAGCTCATCAACCTATTTCCTATTTACAACCATCTCAAAACACGAATATAATTAACTACTCAGGATCAAGGGATTTAGACCCATCCATTTATAGATGTGTACACTCTATTTGACCTATTCCTAAGATTCCGTCAGGTGTGTGTAGAGGCCGCCCACACAATGATTAAATTGGAAATCCTCACATCCGTCCTTATAAACCAGGCGTGGAATTGAGAAAGCAATTGTGACACTGTTTTATTGCCTGTAACACTGCGATCTTTGTGTTCCTTGCCCTTCCTCTCTCACAACCATAAAACATCTGGTGGATCATCGTGCTCCGTAAGCATTTCTATGGCGGATTGTTATTGTGATTCAGAGAACAAAATACTGGCTGATTTTTATCTCAATAGCTTGCAAATATATTTTGAACAAGTGCTGATTTTGTACTAGGGTTGTACTTATATCAATGTACATACATTGAGGAAGCAGAGAAAATTATAAATTGTAAACTATATTATCTTGAAGTAACCTGTGAAATATTTTGCAACTATTTGCTTCATTAGAAGTGCGGCTTACCTGTAGTTACCGATTTTTAAAGATGCTGTCAGAATGTTATGTTGTTTTTGTTAGTTTGTTTTTTTCACAAATTTTGTGATGACACTTGACACAAATTCTCACTTGAATGCTTAAACCCTCCCACATGAGTATGATTTAAAGTAAAACATCTCTTAGTCGTTGAATGCTGGATGGGTTGTCCCAACAGGTAAGTTCTGATGTGGATTGAAAGGCAGAATGTTGGACCCATTTATGCAGATTTTGGGCTAAATTTAACATACATTACCAAATGATACCATAACTGAATACAAAGCCGAGTAACTTGATTACAAACGATTTATGGTGCTAGTATTTTCCATGGCAGTGTCCATTCAGCAGTCATCTTTTAATGTTATATCAATGTGTAACTGAACACAGATACATCAATGAAAATACCTAATCGGGTACATGGATAGAAAAATTAAATGGCAACTCCCAGCTCTACCCAAACCAAAGTTTTAAGTGAATCCTTCTAGAATCAGAATGCTCCCTCGGGAATGCCAAGCAAGAGTGCAATAGCCTGCTATGGGCTATTTTTATCAGATCTCGTACAATTAATTAGAAGCATGGCATGTTGGGCATTTAATCAAAAGGCAACTGTTGGACTTTCATGCCATCACACTTTTACCCATTTCTTGAAGAGTTAAATGTTGATACACTTAACCTGGTTACATTTTGTGAACAAATTCCTCACTAAATCCATTAACTACTTCTTCTCCCTATTAAAATTGGGTCCCACTCAGTGTACTGGATAAAGATAGCTTGTTTGTGTCATAGATTTAAAAAAAAATGGTGGGTTGTCACACTTAATTGGTGTGCAAAATTGGGATGTACCAACCTAATAGTGCTCCTCTAGTATAAACACTTACACCATGAATTTTAATTATTTTTAAAAGGTTTAATGTTCTAAGATTTTTAAACCCTTCCGCTTAGCAGCGCCAGGGTTGTAGTCATGACGCACGAGGAATAGTAGTCCCAATTTTGTTGTTGTTTTTTGTACATATGGGCTACATTTGTTATTGTATGGGTGACAACATTTGTAGTGGGTATGGGACAGCCGCGCCAGGGACGTATAGAGCGATCTCCTGAAATCGGTGTGTAATTTGGCCGTTTGGAGCCATTTTTTGCAGAATTTTTTGCTCGAAGTCATTCAGCCTATGTGCATTTCCAATGGTATGGCGAAGGCATGCATTTGAAGCAAAGGTTATGTGCCTTGTGAAACTCTATGTCTCAAAGTAAAATGGCGCTTCTTGAATCATCATCTGGAATATGCCTTTCAAGTTAACCATTTCACTAATTACCATTGAAAGTTTTCCTACAGTTTTTAAGCACTTTAGAAGTCATTTGGCCTTACTACCAAGGCCATGGTCACCACTCACTCACTCTGGAAGAGGGATAATTTGAACAAACTACTTTTAAACATATCTATATTTAACATTTCACGTAGGGCCTTCTTCTTAAAACCTCAATTAACTTGAAATATTGTATTAATTTAATTCATGTCTCAATTTTAGAACGCAAGCTTTTCCAGTTATCGCATATGTATCTTATTTGAATGTGGCAATTGTAAAAGACAAGTGACCTATATAGCCTATTAATAGCGAGGCAATTGTCTTTTCCACATACTATATTTTAATAATCGTCTATCAAATAAGAAACATAATTTCTACTACCTATTTGACTTTTCACTTGGATCTTGGAGACGTTTATGAAACTGGGGTGATTTTTTTTTGTCCCAAGCAGAGTAGAGAGGACCATGTTTACCATTCCCAAACAGTCTAATGCTGTTTTGTATTCCATTTTACAAAAAAGGATTGCAACTCACCGCATTTTTTCTGTTAACATGAAGAATCAATGAAAA
>JAMKCH010050232.1:0-10512 GCA_023653785.1 Ophioderma brevispina
AATGCCGAATTTTTCAATTCACCTCTTCCTCTCATTAAACTCATAGAGGGCGTCCTATCATTCCTTATCCGGCGATGTCCGTTGCTGTTGCGCACGCCAATTGCTCGCGCACTAGAGGTATAGCAATGGGCTTTAGTTTAGCCCCTGAAGCAGCTCTGGACAGCTGCGGAATGGTTACAGTTTCGTAACTGGAATTATCTGCCAATGGCTTCTCCGGGTAAGCTCAAACAAAGGACAATCACATTGTTTTCAGAGACCTTTATAACTGTCATTTGTATTTCAGAACCCTTATAACTGTCAGATGTTTTCAGAGACCTTTATAACTGTCAACTGGCTACTCCAGGTGGCTCAAACAAAGACATCCAATTGGTTTTTCAGAGACCCTGTATAACTGTCATTTGTTCATAGTCCTTATAACTTTCAACTGGCTCTCCAGATGGCTCAAAGAACAGGACAATCACATTTTGTTTTCAATCCCGTTTAACTGTCTTTTGTTTCAGAGACCTTTAAAACGTCAACCAGCTACTCAGGTGTCTCAAACAAAGGACAATCGCAATTGTTTTCAGAGAACTTTTGTAGATACTATATCCGTGTGCCTCCCCCACAACCAAACCTCGTCTATTGAAGCCTGTATAAAAGTTTCTAGTGACAAGTCACCGCCGCTAGTCACCGACGGCACTCTGCGCATGTGTAGTACATTCCTACTGACCTAAGTTCAAATACACTGCGTTGCAATATACACACAACCGAAAACAGTAAATCTGTATGTACATTGTACGATGACCTTGCCAATTGGTCTAATCCCAATTTGGTCTAATGGCCATTTTTGTCTAACTCCAATTGGTCTATACCATTTGTCTAATAACCATTTAGCTAAAACCATTTAGTCTAATAGCCATGTAGTCGTAAGTAATTCATCTGGTCTAAAACTCTATCGTCCTAATATCCATATCGGCTATAACCGAATGGTCTATGCCAATTGGTCTTATACCCATCTGGTCTAATATGCCATTTGGTCTAATATCCATCGGTCTAATATCCATTTGGTCTAAACCCATTTGGTCTTAATGTCCATCTGGTCTAACATACATTTTGGTCTAAACCCATTTGGTCTAATATCCATTTGGTCTAATATTCATCTAGTCCAATATTCTATTTGGTCAATACCCATTTGGTCTAATGCCCGCTTGGTCTAATATCCATTTGGTCTAATTTTCATATGGTCTAATAGCCATTTGGTCTAATATTTATATCCTGATACTTTGGTGGTAGAATCCGATTATCAGAATTTTTTGTGTTGACAGAACGAAGAAAAGTAGGCAATTTAAATAGAAAGTTTAGGTAAGAAAAGAGAAACAATACGTGCATTATTACCGTGTAATTTTAAAGCAGTTAATAATAAATGGTTTTCTCTATTTTTCATATGCCGACACCACCTCATACAGTAAGTATGGTCAGAGGAACAGTCCTTCTTAGATATAAATGATATGCTTTTGAAATAACTACATTTGGTCATCGAACGTTGCAGTACGTTTCACGTCAGTTTTGTGGTTCTTGGTCTGATGTTTATATTGCTGTTATGGTGTACATTCTGTTTTAGTTTAGTTTGTCTTAATCTTGTTCCTCACATCAATTTGGTATACTTGGCTCCTCTTCGTACTCAGTTTTTTATCCGTGGTGTGTTTTGTATGGTACCATTGACCGTAGGACACCTACTTTGCCTCCCATAGAACACAATCCAAAAATGGGCCAATGTAAATTACCCGTCTTTCATTGTACTAGACGGGTTCCATTCCTCAAAAAGAAATTAGTGAAGGGCATTTTTGTAGTAAAAGCATTGCAATAGTAGTTTCTATATGGACATTTTAGGCTGATTCCAAATCTTCGGTCCCCAAAGCTAATTTTTCTAGGGAAGTGTGCCTAATTTCATAAATTCAAAATGGCCGGGCAATTTTAACGTTTTTGTACATAACTCAAGATTTAAAAGGCTTGTAAAGACTTCATTCTTGTGTCCTATCCTATGTTTTAGGCTCAGAGAACACAACTATATCATCAGTTAGGTATTATGCCATAATATTGACAATTATTTGTATAAGTTTAAAATGACCGCCATTTTGAATTTTTATGCAAATTAACTGGTCAACATGCCTAATGCTATAAAGGGTCATGCGCCATGAGATTGGGAGTCAAAATGTGTACATGCTTGAACTCCCAATATTACACTTTTTCACACTTAAATGAGAGTACAGTCATCATGCTTTTGAAGATACTCTAACAACTATATTTGTTGTAAAGCTAAATATGTAAGGAAGACAAATATGCAACTTGTATGTGCATATACAGGTGCCACAGTGTCATATATGGTGGGAAAAGTGAAATTTGATGTACCACGTACAAGATTTTTGTGGGCAGGTCTAATTTGTTAACCTTCAATTAACATCATAGCTTAACTGTTTGTATGAGTCAAAATTGAATGCCACATAAATAACACACAATGAGATGTTTATTTATTCTTAATACAGGCAGGGTTACAAAGATATAAAACAAAATAAAGCAAATCTCCGAATATCAAAAATCCCTATACTTAACCATGCCTCATCCGTAGGCCCCTCATGGTAGCCACCAATTGAATATCTACTAACCATTTTTAACAGCTGATATACCTTTAAAATGAAATATAAATCAGCTGAATACCTAACTTGGTTCTTATGATACATAAAAATCTGATGTGAAAATGTTAACGCCACCCTCATTTTGATACCCAACTCATGGCGCATTACCATAATTAATGATGCTAATTTTATTCCTTGACCCTGAAAACAATATGTATAGACACAAGAAAGTAATACAAGCCTACTATCTTGAGTTATGTACATAAATTCAAAATGGCACTCCCATTTTGAATTTTTATGCACATTAACTGTTAAGTTGCCGCTAATGCCTATCAACTAATGACTCTAATTGTATTCCTTGACCCTGAAAAATTTGTATAACCACAAGAATGAAGTCATGACAAGCTTAAAATCTTGATTTATGTACAAAAACGTTAAAATGGCGGCCATTTTTGAATTTATGGTCAAAGGTCACATTCCTCTCAAAATTCCGCTTGGGGACCAGAAACATTGGAATTAGCATAAAATTTTCATCTAAAAACACTAACCCAATTTCCTTTTTACTCCAAAATGCTTCGTCATGTTGTGGAAGCACTTTTTTGAGATATGGAACCAGTCTTACAGGGCGAGTCAGAAACATGGCCCCTATTTGAGTACGCAACTTATATCTTTTTAGAACATGTATCTATCTCAACATCATAATGCGGTATCACAAAAGCTTATCTTATACCTAATTTGGCTGCAAAGATCATTCATCAGACTGAGCTACGGTCTTTTGAATGAAGATCTCCCTAGAAGGAATGAAGGAATAAGGAAGAGGGAAAAGAGAAACACTCTGGTTGTCTCGAACCCAGGGTCCCCCACTCCCATGCCCCGGTGGATATTCCACTCTACGGCGGTATGCCCGCCGATTTTCCGGCCCTTGTTTTTTTTCTATTCTCTACTTCTTGCTGCGATTTTTCTCACTCAGTGCATGGGGTTTTTGGGGTTTGGTGGCGTGGGTGAGGTTAGTGTGTGGAAAAAGTGCCGTTTTCATGGTGTAAAAGCCTTTGATAATGGTAAGATTTATTTGAAACGCCTTTTAAAAAGGTATCGTGTAAATGGCATATTTTGGTCTACAATAAAACAATACTTTACATTTTCTACCTCAACATGCATCAATATGTTTGTTTCTTCGTATGGTATGTTTCATCAACTCTCTCTAGATGACTTTATTTTTAATTTTTTAGGAGTGATGAAGTTATAAAAGATTCATAGGCATCAATAGTACATTTGGGCGACATTTTTTGGGGGGGGGGGGAGGAAATATCATCACACTCAATTCACATAATGTTCAGATATTATGTGTTTTAACCCTCATCTTGCGGAGTCCACCCCGTAACCGTGAAACTTATCCTCAGGTGCGTTAAAATTAATCGCAAAATTTCGTAAAAAGCTCCTTTTCCCGGTCGTTTTACGACAACATGTGAAGGTAGTACATTCACCGGGGTTAGGGAGTATGCCGCAAAGTCCAAGTTTGGAGGGGGGGGGGGGTGGTTGCCACCTAAAAAATGGACAGTTTCAAAATTATTCTGCACAGTGTGCCCCTCTAAAACTCTATGTTTATGTAAACTATAGTCAATTGCCTGCCATCATTTGACTTAAAAACCACATGACAATCCGATATTCCTACCTTTTTAGTGCAAATGTCCTTTTTCTTCTTGAAAAATGTCAATTTTTGCCGGCTCGCGGACTTTTTATGGCGTCACTGTGACATTCATATAGTTATTTGGTACCTTTTTGGGTATCAATGAAGTTGGATGACATGTTAACATGGTATCAAAATCATAAGGCATCGGGTGCCTTCACACGAATTCTTCGAGGGGAGGGTAACACCTCCTTGGTTATCAAAACCGTGTTTCAAAAAAATGGCTGGGGTTTGAAAAATATGCACTCAAAACTATGGTTCATTAGATTTGACCAGAAATACAGCGTTAGAATTCAATGGTTGTGATCTATACGTTCACAAAGTATGAGAAAACGAGGAGGGAAATTGAGAATAACTAAACAACACCTAGAGTGGTTTTAGTTTTAAGAACAAAATAGTTTCTGCTCTCCCATGCCTATAAAATGACATTTGAGATTTGAGAGGTGACATTTGCGAAGAAAAAAAAGCCAAAAAACAAAAAATAAAAAAAAAAAAAAATGAAGAAGAAAGAACCAACAACATTTACAAAGTTTGAAACAAAAATTGGAAATGCGAATTGAAATTTGAAAACAAATTAGCTCACATTATAGCCCTTCCAAGACAAACCAAAACTCAGACAATCTATCAAGATATTTATTCAACACGCTCCAAGATTGATCTTTCCTTTTAAAAGAGAACACGAGTTACTTTTCTTTTAATGTTCTCGTCTATGTAACGGTTTTATTTGGTATGGTTATTGTAAGGAGGAGCACAAAACACACAGCACGTAAACCAGGGGTGGTGAACAGGACAAGAGCCTGTAAGTATTCAAAATATCAGAAAAGTGCCAAAATTCCTGGTGTGTTACCTGCTGAAGGAACATCCAACTACTAGTATATAGTGGAGAATTTGGTTTGCATGTAGAACAGAGAGGTAGAACAATTGTAAGAAAGAGAAAGGTTAGAAGAAAAAAAGGCAAAGAAAAAAAAAAAAAAAAAAATATATTTAAGTTTTTTATTTTTTTCGTTTTTTTTACAAAATGTTTTTGTGCCGAGTAGTCTTTTGCGCACCTAGTGAAGTAGTTTGTATTAGTTTGTATAGTTCTGTATGTTTAACAGCATAAGTTTTAGATCTTAGGAAAAATGCATGACTTGCTAGCAACTGGACCATGGTCAATGGCATTATTATAATTAGGAAAGTTTGTTTTGGACAGACCACGTAAAGTTGTCTCTAAATCATCTTGCAGATTTATATGGTAACGTAATAATATAATTGAATGTATCATCGGAAAATTGAAAAAAAAAAAAGGAACAGAAAGATCGACGCGAAGACATAAAGAAGGAGACATATCAAGAATAATATCCACCGACACAAAAATTAAATCGGGTCAACGCACTGAATCCATCTAATACGAAGGGAAAGGAAATAAATATAGGAAAGATGAATATTACCAGTGTGAGGGAAAATGCCTCCGTGTTGGTGGTGGCTGGAACATTAGACGAGTTGTCTTACGACACCAAGGCAAGGAGTACAACAGACCAATTTTTCACCCCGAAACCTTCAGGGATCCTTTTAGTCGCCTCTAATGCAGGGGGGATAAAATACATGGGCCTATTCTTCCACCCCGAGCCGGCAGGGGGCAACAAATATTCTAAAAGGGACAGGGGAAAATAAAAATTTCACACTCCTTGGCACATCCTGTTACACTTATGTTTTTGAAAAATCAAACGAGTAGACAAAGTAGGGGGGCATTTATAAGTAGGGCTTATATTCCGCTTGCTGATGACGACGAGCTTGGTAACACTAAACCCACCAGACAGGACACCACAGACACCACTGAATAGAAGAAACTCAATGAGCTGAGGGCTAGAAAAAGAAAATGCCTACTAAGTCCAAAAAGATGCGATGATTTCATCGTACCAAACCACTCAAGGGGCAACGAAATTCGCTTGGCCGGGCCAAGAGCAGCCCAGCAGCCAGGCAGGCAGTCCACAGAGCGACTCCCTCCGTTGTTGGCTTGCCTCCCTCCCTGGTCATATGGAAAGGTTTGGGACGGAGGCCTAGGGTTCGAATCCCGCCACGGACGGATGTCTCCAAGTTTTTTCTTTAGGCTTCTATTCCCATTACCCCTTCCTCATCTCTGGAAGTTAGGGTCCAGGAGTTTGCACTGTATGTACCGACTCATGGGTGGCAGGGAAGGAGGAAAAGGAGAAAACCGGACGACAACGAACATTTCTGCAATACATCAGTGTCTCCTGGGGGACATGGACAACATGCTAGTTACCTAAAAAAGCATATGTAAACTATTGAAAATGTTTCTAATGCCCCCGATGTATGTTTTTTTTGTTTGTAGCTGGAGAGGAGAGGAGGAAGGAGGATGGAGGAAAGGAGGGAAAACTGTGGCCGTCTGCTCGCAGCAGCAATTATTATGATGTTGCGGATTATGTTGAGGATGACATACTGATACAGGCAAAATTGCGCACCACATAATTTTTTTTAAATATTATAACTCAATCGTGATAGATCAATTATTTTGGGTTAACATTCAAAATAGACCAAATGCTTATTAGACCCAGTAGATATTAGATATATAAGACCCAGTGGGCATTAGAGACCAAATTTGGAATTAGACCAAATGGATATTTATTAGGACAACACCCAATGGGTATTAGCCAAATGGGGTATTATGGTGTATTAGACCCAAATGGTTTTATTAGACCAAATGGATATTGAATTAGACTCGATCTAGATGGATATTTAGATCAAATGGGTTAATTAATTAGACCAAATGGTGTTTTTGTTTTGGTTTTATTAGACAAATGGTAGTGGTAGTAGACGAAATGGGTAGTAGACTAGATGGGCACTAGACCAAAGGATTTATATATTTTAGAAATTCTTGGTTGTTAGATTTTAAATTGGATGTTAGACGCTAAATGGCTAGTAGACAAATTGGTATTAACCAAATGGCAAAAAACCCATTGAAGTGTCATTGCAAACACCATTGCTGGACCAAACCCCCGCCCCACCGCCCACACGCACACACAAACACAGTTAGTAGTCACGACGCAAACCTTAATTATGACACAGGCACACCACAATAATCCCCATTTGCTTTTCCCCAATTCAAAATTGGTGTTCCACTGCCGGAACGGAAAAATGGCCATGCAATTTGTATGTCACTATTAGTAAAAGAAAGTGTGAAAGGTCACCCTTTGCAATGATGATTGACACTGGGGGTTCATGAATGATCTAACTCATCTAAGTAATACCGACACGATATTACCTCCACTATCACACATTATATCGCGCATCATCTACGATTATTTAGAGTACCTTTTCAAAAGCCCTCAATTTTCGGGATTGACTCATGGCGCAACGTTACAAACACAAACACACCAACACTCACAACGGAAAGTCTTATTTACATTCTTTTTTCACAGAAGATCTTCCGATAGCTAGACCATAGCGGATTTTCCCATTAATCATTGCGCATATAATTTTTTGACCACCTGAGATCCTCTCGAACGTCATGAACCACATTTCGGAATTTCCGAAATCTCCCCAAGCTTTTGGTCAAAAACAAATCACAATATGACGTCACCATTCAGTAATGAGAGTAATAAGCGGCGCCTTCATTTTGTAATTGTATACAAAGAAGACTTGTTCGTTGCCCCCCCCCCCCACACCACACACACTCCAGGACCTATATGTTGCCTAAGGGGGAAAATAATTTTCCTCCCTTTCCTATCTCTACCTGCCCGGGTGGCCATCCTTAAATTCACGAATGACTTTTCCCAATCAAATGATCTGGTATGTTATTAATGTGTTTGATTGAATTCCGTGACCCAGAAACAATGGGCCCTGAAAGCATCTACGCGTCCCCGCAATCTACGCGTCTCAGAGAACTGATATGTGGGCAAAAAAGCTTTCATTGGCGGCCATTTTAAAATTCAAGATGGCTGCCCACAGCTAAATTAATGGAAACAAGGATGTAGACACCACAATGTGCTCTACTCGTTCAGAGACTGAGATATGGGCAAAACGGTCATAGCGAAATAAGAATGGCAGTCACATACCCTTCTCCGTTCTTATTGATTGCCTGACCCTTTACAACATTGTGTCCTCTAGAGGCTGAGAGACCACGATGTGGGCAAAAACGAACTTTTCATTGCGGGTTAGCGGCCATTTTGAAATTCAATATGACTGCCAAAACCAAATGATCTATTGTGTTATTAATGTCTTTATTGGATTCTTTGACGCAGAAAATTGGGATTAGACACTAAATTGTGTGTTTAAGAGTCTCAAAACCGTAAATAAAATAATTTTGCCCTTATGACCTTTGACCTTTGGTTACTAGGTCAAGAGTCATAAAACAAATGACAGGCATGTTTCCTTTGAATCCTTAACTTTACCCTTCACTGGTATGTAAATTTCCTTTACTAATAAAATGGGAACGGGGTCACTACGCCCCTGCCTTAAAAAGCGTCTTATCCCTATATGGCACAAGGGTAGGAACTCAGAATTCAAACCGTTGACAACCATTACGGTAAATTTGGGTAACGGTTTTTTAAAAGCATAACTCTCGCACAATAAAGACAACCGCAGTCGCCAAATCCTACACGTCGAAAAAAATATCGCCTCTGAAATTTGCAGTAGAAACAAAATAATGGTGCGAATTTGGGAATCCTCCCATTCGGAGGTACTTCAAAAATAACAAACATTTTGCAAAACTGCTGCTGGAATTTGACAGCTTGCTCATGACTAAAATTGTCTTATATCGACGACGGAGAAAAGCCATTGATAATCTGAATTTTTATGACAAAATTACTTAAAACTTATGCTGCAGTCCCTAATGGGAATCAGATAATTTGTCCTCTTCCTGTGTTAATAATAAATTAAAATTGCAAATGAAAATCGTGCAAAAATATCGTTCCTCGTCCCCACGAGTGCTCATTTCGCTTACTAAAGTTACTACCCTTTTAAAGCGGCCCTGGCACATTTTTAAAAAATATGAAATTTGCTCGCAAATGATAGTCCTAGGCCATTGGAAGAATAGAGATGTAATTTACACATAAAAAATAACTACCCAAAAGCAGGAGGACATTAATCAGAGGCTAAAGACATCCATGTAATCTGTCGTGTACGACAGAATTCATGCAATGATTTTTCTGATAGGGTCTTTTCGATAGCTGGCAAGTTCAAAAGAAAACAAGGTTGCGGCCTTCTCTTTGTTCTTGTCCTTGTTTCTCCAATAAACTTTTGAAATGTTCTTGCGTGGGTGGCCTATATACTTATCCAGTGCACTTTGCGAGAGATCGTATCCTCAACAAATCTTCTCTGTCACTTAAATTATGCCAATCGCCTTTGCAAACTACGTTTTTGTAATCACTTGTCTTGTCATTTTAGTCTGCACCTGTGGTTATTATTTTATTTTTCGTTATTTGTCCTCGTCTACTCGCACATGTGTTATGACGTCTCATAAAACTGTCAATATTTAAGATTATACTTAATGTAACAATAATGTTCCACTACTCCACAATAAGTTTGCAGTTCACTGATGATATGTCCTCACATCGAAGAATAAACTTCCAAAATGACAGCAGCAGCAAAGTCACGCTTATAAATCCTCAGGTAATATTCCATTGGAATCTTCTCAGTCCTGAAGATAACTTTGACCCAGCATTTCAAGACTACAAGGTTACATAAGTCCCGCGACGACACTATTCCACAGTATATCAGTCCAAGATAACACCACGATTTCTTTCTGTCCACAATTTTGGAATCCTATTTTTTGATTCCAGCACTTTCGGCTTCAAAGACGACCATGGGGGTAGGTCATTGCCAACCTACAGCAACAGCAAATCAAAACCGGCATCAACTCCGGGTGCTAGTCTGTTTCAAAGACTTGACGGTAGGAGGGCGCTCTTACGCATAATCGAACGGTTCACACAGACTTGACTAAAGGCCTGGTCACGATATTTAAAAATCTAATGACCGTTATTGGAAATTACCTCTTTGCAGCGGGGTTAATCCACTAACCCCGACGGATTATTGAAGTCAATAATTTTTTCTTTATTTATCATGATTTACTAAGATCTTTTGAACAAAGGTTTAAGCAGAAGATTTTTTATGATGCCACTGGGACCGAGACACTCGCCTATTAAATGCACGTAAAGTTGTAAGATAAGGGAAACACATTCCCTCTCCTTTTTTCCCCCAAATTATCGGTTTGGA
>JAMKCH010050233.1:0-11407 GCA_023653785.1 Ophioderma brevispina
TCAAGGGTCATTTTTGGGGTCAAATGTCATCCAGGGATCCGTTATTGGGTTTAGCTTTGCCATCTTTCACGTCTGATATGAGTTCTGGTATGTTGGTAGAGTTATCACAACAAGGTCATAAGGGGTCATGCAAGGTCAAATGGGGTTAACTTCATCCATGCGAAACTTTGGGTGGGGTCGATGTTTGATGAGACGAAATGTTTTTAAAGTCATGACAAGGTCATAGGGGTCATTAAAGGTCAAATGACCGCAAACCCTAGACCGCCTAGTAAATATATTTTAAGATAAACCACCGTCCAGACTCTTATGGTATGCCGAATGCCTTTTATCTGGCCGCATATGCCGTTTGGAGACCCTCCATGAACCCTACTTGACCATGACCCCAAAATATCAAAACATCTTCCAGTTACTATAATTTGTATAGCCAACCAAACTTGTGCTCAAATAACCAACTGGCCAAGACCCCTTGGCTATTTGTCAATTGACCTGTGATGACCCTACATTACCTATACCCCCAACGACCATTCCTACCATTCCAATTGATGGATTACTGCATCATTGATGCAACTCGTTTACTATAGGCCACCCCTGTTATAAGGAAGCGGCTAGATGTAAAACGAACCATGATGATAAAAGCGGTGGCCAGATGCATTATAAATGCATGACGAATCGTCTAAGAGAAACTGCCCGAGGGTCTCTGGCCTTTTTCCGCTACTATAGCCCCTATTAACCTCATTATAGATCCCTGTCTCTTGAATGGTTAAAGAGTTGGAGGCATAATTCCACTAGACTTCAACAAAATCAAGAATTGACCAAAATGAACTATGCCCTGGGAAGAGCGGAGAGCCCTAGTTCATTAACTATGCCTGGACCATATCTTTCCCATCGTAAAGAGATTTCGTACAAGCTCTCAATCCGTATTATGAGTGTACAATATTGAAGCTGGTGTAAGATATGACTATAAGCAGACCGTATTTTGTTTACTCTTATGTGGGGAGTCCTTAGTGATTCCACTCTTCACCCCCCGCACCTCGGAAAACTACGCCAACGAGGGCCCGAGGGTGAGCAATGACCTAATTGGCAAAAGTTTTAGTTTAAAAAAAGTAAAAAATTTTTTTTACTCACTATTTTCGTATCCCTACAGCTGCATTGAACTCAATATCTAAATTGTATTCCACAGCACCAGTAGCAAATTATGTCTCTATCTGCTTTTTCTGGTTAAAGAAAGGTTTCCCATGTACAACCGAATGGCGCTAGAAAATTCCCGTCGAATGACCCGTCTCGCATAGTCAATCTAGAAGGACCCTCGCCTCGTTCCTCCCTGAGTCCATCCCCCTGTGACCTAAGGCCACTCCTTCTGCCTCTCCTCGCTCGGTGGCGAGGCAGTGGGAAAACGAGCGTCCTTCTAGATGGACTACATGGACCCAGCGTAGTTAGCCACTTGACGTCAGCGTTTTTGTTGATCCGCACTGGAAGACATTAGGGCTTTGAGAGCAACTTTATTCTTGGATTTTGACAGGAAAGAGGTAAAAAATCCTGTGATTAGAGTGAATATTTGAACTCAGATAGTCTCAGGTATCTATAGAATTCCGTTTCGAGGGCCAAATGCTTCAAATTAGGGGGAATGGGGGATAAAACTGTCGATAAAAAAAATTCTCGCAGCCTATTCAATTTTACGGTAATGAAATACTAAGCATTTTGAATCACTTTTTCCCAGACCTCGCGTGCGCGCAAGTAAGGGGGGGGGAGGAGGTACAAGGTGAGGGGGAGAAAAAGTGAGGGGAGGCTGAGAGAAGTGGAGGAGGATAGAGGAAGAGAGAAGGAGTAAGAGAGGAGAGATGGGGGTCGAGTCTGGTTCTGAACGGACCTAGGAGTCTGTGCTGTAGTGGTAAAGCTTATACAAACCGGGGATACAAAACAAGAGCAAGGGAATGGCCGAATCGCAGCATCAGTAGGAAAGGCCTATTCATGCTTTATGTTGTTGGTTATTTGGGGGGGGACTACGACTCCTTCTTTAAAATCAAAAAAATCAATCCCGCTCGTACCTTGAAACCTACCCCTCTATGTTGTTTGACAGTGACCTGTCATAGCGCCATTGGCACGGCGTCGCGCTTTGCTTTTTGGAAATAACATGGCTGCGCCCACGGCATCGGCACTCAGGTTTGACGGTCGCTGGAAAACGATTTTCTACCGTTGATAATCACCTATATCCAAAGATTTCTGCATAAATCAAAGACACATTGTTTTATAGGTGATGGTAACAGAATATTAAGTTGGATTATCACATTTAGTAGTCGTGATGTGTTTGTGTTTTTCATCGTGTTAGGGAAATGCTCGAAGCGGTTATTGTAAAAGTTGCTGACTTCGGAGCTGCAAGGAAAAATTGGTACACATCTTGCCGACACAAAAATGGCAAGAAGTCAATTAAACGACGGCGATCCCGTTTTTGGACTCCACCTCACTTCCTCTCCCTCAACACAAGAAAGGTTGATTGCTAAGTCTTTGACCATTTTTGACCCTAATTTCCACAAAATTGTTAAACCTGCATGCACGCGCATGACCACATGGCCTACAGCTCATGAGTTCTAACAACACATGATGATAGCCTGTGTTATGAACAAAAATCTATATATTCCTGTATATAAACATATTGACTGCTTTTATTCGAGCAATGGTTGAACTATAGGCCTCGGTGATCTCGAAACCAATACAATTTCCCCCGCTTATGCCCGGGCATAGTATGGTTTCGGTGATCACCTTGGGCCTATAGATTTCAACCATTCCCCTCATAGCATCAATTTTTGTATACATCTCCTCTCCCTAAGGTAGGGACAGCATGAAATTTTTGAAAGTGAGTAAATCTGTCAAATATTGCTATTGGAAAGATACACTTCTTAGAATAATTTTGACTCCAAAATTGTGATTGTACGACATTCTAAAAGTGAAGTACATCAAAATAAAGATGCGAGGGTTTGTGGCCATATCTCTGATATGAGTGTCCATAGAATACTGTGTAAACTCGAATGAGAATACTGTCCACCACACCAAACATTGTAAAATTGATCTTTTGGTGCCCATATTTGGTCAATTTATCCAATGCATCATAATCTTCCTGTAACATTGAAGTGCAATTCCAACATTAAGGGGTAAAAAAATTAATTATAGGAAAAATTGGTCAAATTTGCCCATTTTTGGCCATTTTGGCCAATTTGAACGAAAAGGCATTTTTGCCCCACCGGTAGCAAAAAATGGCATCACCTCGTCACCCTGGTTTCAACTAAGAACTTGTTTTCTGATGGTCAAGCATTGAAGTTTTCGTCAACCCAGTCGGGAGCGTGTCTCCAAGAATTTTGTTGGCTTTATTGCATTTTTTTCCCCAAATGGCTTTTTTTATATTGTTTTTTTAGTCAAAAAATCTATTTTTTTAGACTAACGGTTATTTTAAAAATTAAACTAAAAAGTCACCAAAGTATCCAATATTATCCTTTGATTCCCTGGACACTGAACTGTAAGTCAAACCAAACCAGAAACCACAAATATGCATTATTTTTGTTTTTATAAATTGTTGAAAATTTTTCTGAAAACAGATAAAAATACATTTTTACAGGTGAAAATGGCACGTTTTACATAGGACATAATTATCAAGTCAAGTTATAGCGCTCGCTCATATTTGCTGTCTTCTACCCTAGGAGGTAGTTACGGACGACTATAATCAACGCTACGTGACCGAGCTAAGGTAAAACATGCAAATGACTGATTTTGACATTGTTAACGTGCATGCATGTAGTGTAGTAAAGGACTTCACCGTGATGAAGTTAATATAGTGGTCATATTAACTAAAATCCATTCCGATTAAAGAATGCGTGACCGGTCCCCTCTGTTCTTGCTTATATTAATGATCTGCCAAATAACATCACTTCCCAGACCAGACTTTTGACAGACGATTGTTTGCTTTATACTGCAATCTCTAAAAGCTCTGATACTAACACCCTGCAAAACGATTTGGAAAAATTGAAGTCTGCAAGACACTGGCGAGTCTGAACTTCAACCCCAGCAAGTGTTGTACCATGACAGTAGGCAAAAGAATCCACCACAGCATAATATAAATTTTGCACCAGGTCTGGACAGTGTTTTATCTCACCTTATCTGGGTGTTCATATTTCAATTATACATTAAGCTGGTGACACTCATGTTTGTGCGACTGTCAAAAAAGCTCAAAAGTGCAGAATTTCATCCGCAGAATTTGTGGAACTGTAATATAGATGTGAAGGCACCGCCTATTTTGAGCTAGTTGACCCACTCTTAGAATACGCCTCATCAGCATGGGACCCTTCATCGAAACAAAACATCAACGCTCTTGAACGGGTTCAGCGGCAGGCAGCAAGCTTTTGCACGGGAAATTACAAAAGACCCGGGACGTGACTGGCATCTGCAAGACCTTAACTGGTATCCCTTCAAAATAGGAGTAAGCGCAGAAGCTATGTTATGCTATACAAAATTGAGAATGGGGTTGTGGATATTCCACTCCTCAATTATGTGCAGCCAATAAGAGGGTTACTAGGGGCAACAACAGAAGTTTATCCAAATTAGTCTTAAATCCAAAAGCCAAGCCTTTCAGGACTCTTTCTTCGTCTCAACCATCAGGGGACTGGAACTCGCTCCCTGCTCACCTGTGAACCATTCATCTCTACAAACCTTTAGGAAGCAATTAAGCCATTATCAATATTTTTCGACCTTGTTTGTATCCACACGCTGCGCACAGTTAGCGTGATGTGCCCGGAATGATGTTTTTTTGCTGCCTTAATTCATGGAGATGGAGAATGCGTCTGATTGGCTCGTATATATTTGCATTGCTGCAACTAATGTCGTGTGTACTTACGACTTACTTGTTGAACATGCATGCTGTAAATTTGCTGTAACTAATAATGTTTGTAAATTGTATTCCCCTTTCAGATCATCAAGCACATGAGCATGGTGAGGAGCATTCAATGCAGGCTTGAGGATGTCCTAGTTTCATGTGTCAATGTTGCAGGTGATTCTTTTTTTGTGTCTCCTGCCATCACTTCCATTGTTGTAATGTTTTTTGTTGATGTCTGTTGCGTCTTTGCATCAATGCAGGCTTTTGAGGCTGGTCCTAGTTCATCTGGATGTTTCATGTGCCAGTGATGATTCTTTTTGTGTCTCCGTGCCATCACTTCCATTGTTGTATGTTGTTGTTGATGTCTGTTGTGTTTGTTTTTCCGTTGGTTGTTGTGAAAAAAGGGTAAAGGCCGACTCAGAGATTGCTCGGGGGGCGCCCTCAATTTCAACAAAATTGTTTTTTTGGCATATTGCCCTGTCCATAAATATACTGTTGCAATAACTAAGCCAAATCGAAGCCCTTCCTATAGAAAATCATAACTTTGTTTAAAAATTCCGGATCCAGAAATTTTTTTTGATACACGGTACGTATCCGATGCACTGTTATAAACGTACAAAATTGTGTACTGCATGAAAACGAAAAATCCGATTCATTAAACTCTGGAATTGACATTTTAGATGAGAATCCATCACTACAAATATTTCAAATCTCTGAGTCAGCCTTTAACATTTTGCATGCCTCTAATATCTGCATACTGGATGATTTAAACCAAATTTGAGTCATATTTGCTTATGAGGTCAGGTCATGTGAGGTCAGTTGGTAAGATCGCTGAAATGTAAAATTTACCCTCATTGAAAAGTTGAAGTTCAATTGAACCAAACTTGAATCACTAGTGCACATTGGAATCCCTCATTTGTGTGTTAATAGATGTCAAGGTCTACCGTGCCGCCAAACAGGCGAAGCCGGCGCCACCTCCGCCACCCAAGAAGCCTGCTGCACCCGCCGCTTTTCTTCTCAGAAGCCCGGGGCCAGGCCTAGGACTCGCCCCCCTCCCCAAAGCAATGCGCCTGGAAGGGGAGAGGGTCTAAGTCCTGAGGGCACGGTGGCCGCTGGGTCTCTCCTTCGGGAGGGGAGTCCCTCCACCTCCGGGGGGCTGCTTATCTCTTTACGTGCGGGAATGGCCAGCCATCTCTCCCGCACCCTGGGTGTTGATCTGGTGAGCGGGGTTACCAAATCGGTTACCGCGGTACCCCCTCCGCCTTCCCGGCCGAGACCTACCACCCCGCTTCCGGGCCGCCGAAGGACCAAGTTCTTCTTGCGGAGGTCTCGGCGCTCTTGGTGAAGGGCGCCCTGTCTCCCCCCCCGTTCGACCCCCCTTCACAACAGGGGTTCTGGTCGACCTTCTCCTTCTTTCTGGAGCTTCCCAAGGAACAGAAGACTGCGTTCCCATCCTGAACCTGAAGCCGCTGAACAAGTTCATCAAGCCCAAAAGTTCCGGATGGAAACCCTCGCGTCAGCCATGCGCTGGTCCCTTGAAGGGGAGCTGGCATCTTCTCTGGACCTGAAAGACTCCTACCTGCACGTCCGCCAGTTCACAAATCCGACCGTGCTCTGGCTCAGGGTTTTTTCAATCCAGGCATTCGTACGAGTGCACGTGTCTCCCCTTCGGGCCTTTCCACCTCCCAGGGTCTTTACGTTTGTGACCTGGGAAGTGGGCGCCTTCCCTCAGAGGCGGCAGGGGGGTCAACCTCTGCTGTACCTGGACGACTTGCTAATCTACGGAACGTCGTCTTTAGCGACGTCCGAGATGGTCCGTCGAACAATCCAGGTCTTGCAGTGGCTGGGCTTTTATCGTGCAATTTCCGAGAAGTCCGCTTTGAACCCCCTCCCAGGACCTGAGGTATCTAGGTGCACGGCTGCAATTGCTTCCCGGCTGCATAATCGTTCGGCCGAGCGTGGCGTAGGTTTCATTTCGAACCGTCGACCTCCATTGGCCAAAACTAAAACAACAATCAGGGAAAAGACAAAAAAAAGGAAAAAAAAAAGCCCCCGCTCGCAGCTTCTTTGGCTTCGCCTCAAACCTCGGCCTGCTGGCCCAGTCTGCGATCTTGTCCCGACTGTCGCCTTCAGATGCTGTTGTTCAACAACTGCACCTCGGGCGGCATTACAGGCCGATCCGGCACGCCAAACTCCCGTCTGATCCCCATCAACGCCGGGATCCGGGAACACCTACATTGTGGTCATCTCGCCCCAACCTGGCTCAGGGGATTTCTTTCCCCGCACGTCCAGTCGAAACATTCATCACACACCTGACGCGTCGAAGCTGTTTGGGGGGGTTTACCCCTAGATCTGAGTGTCTAGGGGACGTGGTCCCAGACCGAGGCCCACGTTCCCATGTCATCGTCTCGAATTGGGCAGTTCGCGAAGGACTCCTTCGCCCACTTCGAGACGATGGTGGCCAACACCGAGTGTCATGGTCCCAGACGGACATTCGCACAGTGGTGGCCTATATCACAAAGCAGGGCGGGCTCGACCCGGACCCTGCGTCTCGAATGCCATTCTTGTGATCTTTGTGGTGTCGGGACAGGGCCATCACTCTCTGTTCTTCCGCGGCCACATTCCGGCGCCGTCAACTTCCTCCGCCGACGATTTGTCTCGCGGCATGACGACCGCCTCGGATGGAATACTGCCCCGGCAGTAGCTCATCGATCTTCGAAGATTCGAAGAACTAGTGTCGCAGATCGACCTGTTTGCTTCTCAACTGAGTCACCAGCTCCCTCTGTAACTGCTCCCTGGGACGCCACGACCCGACCGTTGCAGTCGACGCTCTGTCGATAGACTGGTTGGGGGACCGGCCGACGCTTCCCTTCCGTCCCTATCCTCCACCGAGTTGGTGTGCGAAGATCGGCGGGAGGAATTTGCCGGGTCGATCCTCATGGTCTCCCTTTGGCCAAAACACCTTTGGTTCCGGCCACAACACCTTTGTTCCGGCCATGGTAGATCGTCTTGTGGCTCCGCCGCGACGACTACCAATCCGTCCGATCCCCCCTCTATATCCTTTCCCGGATGGGGGAACGCCAGTCTAGCGATAGCACATCTAGCGTTGGAAAAAACCTGCTGGCCCTGTAATCCGCACACGATGCCGGGAGATGCGGCTTTTCGCAGAGGGCTGCCTCGTCATATCCTCCGGAAGAAGGAGATCCACTATGGACGCTTACAGAGCGTCTTGGACTCTACTTCCGGTGGTGTGAGCGTCGAGAATCCCTCCCGACTCGAGCTACTACTGTACCCGAGATTGCCGACTTTCCTCACGAACATCGCATTCGATATCGGCCTTGAGACCATACCCTGTTAGAAACTACAAGGCCGCCATCTGCTATCCACAGAGGGTTTGTGGACGGGTCTACCATCAACGCTGATGGGACAATCCGTCTCCTTCTGGAGGGGATGTACAATAGTCGAACCGTCCGACCAGAAGGTGGTCCCTCCTGGGACCTAAATACCGTCTTAGACTACTAACTAAGCCTCCTTGAACCATTGAATGAGGCTTCGCTTAAGCATTTCACTCTAAATACGGCCTTCCTGGTCGCACTTGGCCTCCGGGAGACGATGCTCTGAGATCAAAACTCTCTATCTCCGGCATCAGAGTTCTCCCGGGACAGTTAAGTTGTTTCTTAGGCCAGACTTTCTGGCCAAGAATGAGACCTCTTCCTTTAGGCACTCTACCATCATCCTACCCCGGATGCCAACAGTACGTCGGTGTGGGATGAATCGCCTGTGGTGTCGTCGGGCCCTGGATTACTATAAGCGCCAAGCCGCTTCTCTCCGGGGCTCGATCTAACGGTTGTTTCTTCTCACGACACGCGCCCCCCCCCTGGTCCCCTCGTCAAGACGACGCCTAGCCCGAATGGATTTCCACGTCATTACTGATCCGGTGCTTGGCGGGGTCCCTACGGGGCCCGGGCTCACCTCTGTTCGTAATCTCACTTCCTCGTGGGCCTACCACCGCGGAATCTCATTGGGGCAGAAAATTTGGCCATCTGTCGTGCGAAGGGCTCCCACACAATACGTTCTGTCGGTGTATCTCAGAAATGTAGAAACGCCATAAAAACAAGAAAGCGTTGCAGGGCTCTTCTTGCAGAAACAGCACTAATCTACCAAACATCCCATACCTAAGTTGCCGACCATGGCACTCGCCCCGGAGTATTCCGCCCGTTAGGTGAGCATCTATGTTTTTCAACTTTTATGATGTGCACTTTGATGTCCCCATTTAATATGTGTTTTTGTTTTTGGTGTCTCCATGCCCACCTTTGGCTGCATCCGTTGAGCCGCGCTCGAAAACTATTCTTCCATCCTCACCCCGACTCAGTAGAGCTATTTCTGGTGTTGATTGAAAAATATTCATTCAACGTAGGTTAATGCATATGGTTTTTCAGTCAACATTGAGCGGTTTCTATTGAGCAGACGGTATTTATATCCAGAATAAAAATTTATCCGGTTGATACTGAGAATAGCCGATAGTGCTACGTTCTATGATCAGCGTTTTCCGGAAAGTGCGACCGATCGTCACGGACTGTTACTTTTACCAGCTGAAGGTCATTTGCACAGGTAACCGCGGTTGTATTGTGGTCGTGACCTGGCCGAACTGTCAGATCAAGGATGGCGGGAAAGCGAATGCCCTTAGTTTTAATGCCATTTTGAGTTTTTAATCCTCGTTAAATGATTCTCCTGCAAGCCCTGGTTACTAACGTCACATCGCTGCGCACACTGGGACGGGGGTCCAATTAACTGCGATCACTTTGGCGTCATTTCGGTCCTTTAGTCCGGTATTTGCCTCTATCGGAACCCGTGTGTTTCTACTGGCGTTAACCGGATAATTTCTCTGGCAATTAGCCTTCCCCAACCAGATAAATACCGGTGGAAACTTTCATCGGTATAAGTGAGAAAATGCCAGAGAACGGCTGTTTCTATTGAGCCAAGTTAATCCCTTTCTGGTTTAAACAACCGGTAAATGGTCCCCATAGAAACACACCTATGGTGTAAAGGAAATCAGCTCAGTGGTAATGATTTAGTCCAAAACACATTGGTTTATAAATCATATAGGACATGAGGCCTGATTTCCTTTCAATGTTGAACTTCCCCACTCCGTCCCTGCCCAACAACATAATAGTTTGTGCTTCCGTGTGGGCTTGGGCCAAAACGGCCTAAGGATGAGCAATGGCCGACAGGGTGTGACCTGGGGCCTCTTGGAGGGACGGTCCATTTCCTCTATTTAGGGTGTTATTTGTATTTTTGGGCATTTCACTTCTCAAGAAGAAAATGCATATGTTTCAAGTCAACATTGGAAAGGAAAGGACTCAGTTATATGATTTATAAAACATAATGTTTTTTGACTAAGAATCCATGAGAATCATTTGATTTCTGACCTCTTCTGCCATCACAACGGTCCGAGAATCACTGAGCGCAATGTACACTGTACTTCCGGTTGTTTGAAATATCTAACCGTAAACATGTAAATGGACCCCATTTACTGTTAGAAGTCCTATGTAGCCAAGAATGGGCGAATTACAAATCAAAACATAATTTGCATAACATACTGAAATGCTCTGACTGAATTTGCTGGCTAAAATGCAAATCATGCTGTAATTTGTTACTACGACAGTTTCTACAACTTACATATGGCTGCTTTTTTGGTGGGATCGCTGATATGTCTTGAAATTGCAAGATTGGGATAGCGCTGTTCATTTTTTAGGTACTTTTGTCACTATAAATTCATGTGACAACCATGGAAAATGTATTTAGGATTGCACTTGTGTGAGACCACTATAACCCTCTCAAAGCACCCTATATCCTGTCCAGTTTTTGTCCTCAATCACTGGTTTTGAAACAAAGCATATTAGGCTTTTTGCAATGCTACCACAATTACCCCAATCCAAGTTTGGTATAGCTGTTGAGGTTCATCTTAACAAGACCGAGAATGTCTTCGGAAGCTGCGAATGAACAATAGCGAGCAAGGTTTTGGAGCTTCAAAATTAATATTGGTCGACCCAAATGGGGACTTTTCGCAGATTTTGCTCATAACATCCAAGCAACACTCATTTAGCCCTAACATTTAATAGGGTAAATGAATAAAATCCCTTTCGGAAAATTACTACAATACACCAAATTGTACACAAGAAAAGGACCAACACAAGGAATAAGCTGTATCCCTTTGGTTCAAAAGTTAGAATTCACTGGTATTGTTATTACAAAAACGACTGGTAAAAGCGGCTAACCTATTGGGTCCAGTCTTCGGTCACGTTTGTGACCTAATAAACGGTAAATGTTGATTTTCAACCCAATTCTGTTTTTGCCAATATAACCATCTGTTATTACTTTTGGTATAATAGATAACTTTGTCAACCTAACCAAAAATGATGTTTTCGCACTTTCGCCAGATTGGTTATTTTGTCATGAGGGGCAAAAAGTTCGGCACGTTTGTGACCTCAGACAAAAAGGGGTTTTTAATCAAACTTAACTGTAAAATTCTGGGATTATTTTAAGACA